>JAJVDI010000029.1:0-212864 GCA_022701445.1 Hortaea sp. C3G1500-4
GGTGGAAAGATACAAATAGACATAGGTTTGTACTAAATTTCCTACTTTCCATGCTAAATGGAATTCGTGAGAAGCGTCTAGCGCAAATGAGATCGCTCGTCCTAAAGAGAAAGGGTTCCAGCTCTTTTTTTCCCCCGCAGATTTGCTAATTTCATAAAACCTCGGGCCCACTCTGTAATGATGCTGGACGCAAACTTTCACAAGGGAGATAAGAATGACAAGGACATTATACCTTCTTCAAGAGGCGAGTAGTCGATGGTTCTGTTATGCGGTACACTCCGGCTCCTTGCGCGAGCCAGTCTGAAACCATTTGTCTCACCCTCGGTCTACGCAATTTCCTCGCAATCAAATACAATCTTGAAGACAAGAATCTTCATTGCCACGGTCGTTGCGTCGCCTTAGTCCGTTCCCCGAAGCGCTGGAAGGGAGTAGACAAATCTATACGAAGGAGCTGTAGCTTCAAAAGGAACAATAGAAATACAGTAATCAAGCAGGCCAGCCATTATGTCAGTAGTCGTTTGAGGCTAGAATACATAGCACTAAACGTAGTAAAAGAGAAAATGTATGACCTGCAATGTAATATATCGCAAAAAAATGGGTTTGGAATACGTTGATAGTCTTTCTTGGACCTTACCGACGACCTTACTAACGACTTTTGTCTTCTATCACCCTGACCAAGGCCAAGCACAAAACGTAGAGAGACATTAAGTCTCCTCAAAGTCGCGGATATGGCAGAAACGCGAATGTCTTTTGAACAACTGCGTTGCCATCAAATGGCGCAGATTACACCAACTAGGGAAATGGCTCTGCAAGAGATCGGCTCGGTGGATTCAACGAGCCAACCAATCGTACTGTTTCCGGAAGGAACATTAGTCCTCCGACTCCATTCATATCCTCGCAACGAATGCCAGTCCTTCCTTGTGTCCAGTGAAGTGCTAAAACTTGCCTCAGAAGTCTTGAAGAATCGCATCACAGAACTACAGAGCCCAATATTGAATATCTTTGAGCAAGAAACAAAACCTCTAGCGATCATCATTCGATCGCTACATCACCAGGACAATATCTCGTCGGTACCAAACGACCTTCAGTCCCTCGCCAAAGTAGCGATTTATGCTCGAAAATGCAAATTTGAGCGGGCTATGAAGCCTTGGTTTGTGGATCAACTCGAAATGATCCATATTATCGCCGATGACGCCGTTAGTATTGGCTTCGAGCTTCTGATTCTCCACATAGTTGGAGGAGAGGTCCCCACAAAGAAGTTCACAAAGAGGACTCTACGTGCTGCAAAGCTGCTGGATCCTTTTTTGGAGACATCTGGTCCACAACATCGCCTTTGGATGCATTGCCACCTTTCGTACAGAGTCTGTTTTTGAGACCTCTACTGCAAAATTCGTTCCAGCTAACCCAGTGTAGATGACATTACACATGCACAAAACGTGCTTAGAGCTAGAATCCAGAGCGCTGTCTTGGATGGCTATGACTTGCTAAACTCGAAATCCAAATACTTTGATCAACGAGGAAGGCAGTGTAAAAGCTGCGGTCGACAGTTCGATGAATGCACCTGGCAATGCACAGGGTGTGATTCGGAGACGCAACAGCTACAATGCTCGCTGGCCTCTCGGCAATGTGAGTTGATATCGACGCTTAGAAGTCAAGGCGTGCTGGAGGGTTTTGTCTTGAAATGTATTTCGGTGGGAGACCTTCTAAAAAGAATTCGCGCAGCTGCAGAGGATACTTTACATTGGTGTACTAGACTCGATAAGTGTCCGTTGAGGAAGGAACTGCATGCGCTTCGGGAAACGACCGAGGGAATCTGTGAAGAATTCACGGAATAATCACCACACATGTGGCCGGTACTTCGCCCTTAGACGGTTTAGCCAGTACCGAAGTCATAATCGAAACACATGGAGAGTGAGCATTTCATGGATAGTTAACGAGCGCCGAGCTTGAGGCTATAGTGCCTACAACCATCGATCTTGTTCCTTGTCGCCGTACTATATTGCGACAGTGCAAGTAAGAGCTATTATGTGCCTCGGACAGATCATAGTGAGAATAGATTGAGTTGCTCTGTGATTTCTAGGCTGTCTCACAAGAAGAGGATGCTCCATCAAGTTGTATCCTACATTCAAGCGCGCAATTTTCGGCCTGGCTAGTAATTATCCTCATGATCCAATCCGTACGGGACTCAAGAATTGCGTCGAGTTTACAGTTCGTTAGAGCTTATCTTTCGCATTCTTGGTCTGTACGGATGAGACCCGATAGCCCGGTTTTGAAATCTATGAAGTGGAAGAAGAAAGAACAAAGGGCCAGAGAGACTTCCAGTCCCTCTTCGGGGCTCTGCCACAAAGATCATTGCAGAAAAGGAAAAATGATGAGAGGGTCACCACATTCCCGACATGCTCCATGTCTGCCGCCATGGCTAAGCGTTAGCCGCCCTTTTCCCCTTGTCCGAGTCGTTTGGCGAGAGCAACGATTGCACACACACAACTTGCCCTTTGAAATATAGTACTCGTGTAGTCGATACTCCTTCCAGCTTGTAAATGGCCCGTTTGGATGACCCAAAATCTTCAGGTTCTGTTTCAATGATTAGATGCACCTTTGAGAGCTCCCTAGCGATTACTTACAGTGCGAGATCCACTATTATAATGTTTCTGAATTCTTTCCACCCTATACCCATCCAAAAGAGCGAGGTCTTTCGACTTCGGGAAGTGCTGAGGCATACCTACATGTCGATCGTTCTATGTTAATAACCTTCTGAGCCCAGGAATATTTTAACATACTTCGTGAAAGTATCGAAGTAATGCAAAGCTGCTAACGTGTCCAGCCACAAGCTAGGCGTGGCTACGCGCCCATGGTTATCTATAGCGTTGTTCCAAAATTGCAATACTGGGACATTACGCAAAGCCGGCATTACAAGCTCGAGCGCGGATTGAGGTCGATATTGTTAAAAACGCGTTGCTAATCTTTCGCGTGTTCATGCATCTCCCGACCTTAGCTCCAAACGAGCGTTGGTTGGCATCGATGTGGTAGACTGCCTGAGACTGAGCTCGAATGGAGCGTGTAACGAGACTATAATCATTCTTCCTACGAGCGATCATGTATAATACGGAGGCTGTTTTGTACAAAAGTGTTTAGAATCGTTCAATTTTCGTCGATTCTCCCATGGCTTCTTCGGATGTTTTGTGATTACCGACGCCTACTAAATTTCACACAGCACGATCTAGTTTCCGTACCGTCGATCCAAGCATGTCCAACTTCTGCATAATCTATTTCGAAACTCCCCGGAGCCAGATTGTTTGTCGCCGCTGATAGCATTGTACAAAGCTCTTTGGTCTCACCTCGTATCTCATCCGTCTTGAGGTCCGCTATACATATCTTAGTGCATTTCCAAGTCAAGGAATCGTACATGTCACACCTGCAGTCTTTTTGTCTGCAAAGAGTTTGTAATGTCCCTCTGGCTTGTTCTCGTAATTGGCTTTCCGAGATGTCTGGGTCGAAGCGCATATTTCTTTAGGAGGAGGTGACGGTTCGAGCATGGCGAATGAAGCTTGTATGCTTAATATCTCATACAAAAAGGTTCCCAATGCTGCTTGTGGTCAGATTAAACTTTGCTCAAAGTGATTACTATGCTTCTCTTTTCCAGCGGGACGACTTTCGAACGACAGAGGATTTAAAGAACTACGCTAACCGCTTTAGGATGTGAGAATCGTTGATAACTGTTCGCGTCCAATGGGTGGTTACGAATCCGCTCTTCGCACGGGCCACGTGTTCGGTTCTAGGTAGATCAAGATGGTGGCCGACAATTTGTAACAGTTTGTAACAGATTGTGCAGCGTCCTCCAAGCACTCCATGGGAGCAAAGACTTCTCTTCCACCGAAATTGTTACATACTTTGCGGTGTTAGTGCTATTTTTGACATCCTAATTTTATATGACAACACTTGCACTAGACACTAAATAGCATGTTTATATCACGATACCTAAAATCTCGCCATGTGCCAGTATCTCAACGCCGAGTGAATTGTTGAGCGATACCGACAGCATGCACCTGAAATAGGTAACAAAGAGTCTCGCTTAGGAACATCTAGAAAATAGGGAAGCGAGCAATTGTAGCGCCAGTAGTAGTATAAACGCATGGTAATTAACTGCCTCGCGTTGAGTCTTGACTTTTCAACTTAGTATGCCTACGTACGGCAAAGCAAGGACACCGCAACCTCGTGCGAGCTTATGCAAATCCTAATTGTCCGAACTTCCAAAGAGCGCTCCGTCATTAGGGAAACCATTCGCCGTGCATGCGCGAGAATCAATCATTCCTCGAACAATCGAACTTGTAGGTCGATCGCAGTTGTACAAGAAGAGCAAAAATGCCATGAAAAATGCAAAGAGAGGCCTGTGGTGCATGTATCTTTCCAAGCACCCCCCGGACACAGTTGTCATACATAGAGACGGTATGTTTTTGTCATCCATTGCCTCGGAAACGTCTTCCGCTCACTCAGATCCAACATGTGCCGTCGTCAGATTGACGCCCAATGGACTGTGTTCTCGTAGCTCCAGATTTGCCCAGTGTTGCCCCCCTTGATGATTTGCCCGGCGCCACAGTATCTCAAGAAGTTTCTGCTGTTACATACAAGTGGAACGCATCATCACGTCCTGATAGCAGTAGGGGGGTTTTTGTCGTTGTAGGCCTGATGTCGTTAGCATCATTCTTTCACGGATCTTCTTGCCCATAGGACGGCCGTACTGTGGTCGTACACAGGGTTTCCTGAGGAGAGGATCGTTCAGAATGTCATTTTGTGGGTATGCCTCAGGCGACCAATGTACATCATCCTGCACGGTCTCCGGCAGTTCTGTGAGCTTGCAAGAGCTCTGCAAAGCTGAGATTCCGTTCATGATTCAGGCGTTCAGCTAACAATCCCAGCTGATATAGACGTTAGAAGCAATGAGAATTTGCGGGACTGATGCACGAAGGAAGTGCATTTGTAACCCAAGAGCTATAGCTATTGCTGACTTTATTTTACATGGTGGGGAGACTACTTAGCAGTAAGCATATTTGAGGTTCTGGAAACCCTCTCGATCGGTGAAGCTTATTGAACTTTTATCGAAATTAATAGCTTAACGGAATTTGTAACCCAACTATCTCGTCCTCTCCCTGTTCTGACATTCTACTCGCTTTTTCAGCAGTCACTTTTGGGACCAAATCGATCTGACTGACGTTCACGCTCGAGGTTGTGTTGTTTTCCAAAGCGGGCATGAGAGCTGTTTTGCACTGCCTTAGTAGCAGTAATGGTCTCGACGAACCGTTCGTCAGGATCTTCACAGTCATCGAACATGTTGCTGCCGTTGACGAAGTATGACCAAACCAACCAACGCATAGGTGAATCTTCAGGGAGTCGAAGAACAAGTCCTCGTTCCGTACGGACGAAGCAACCTTGCGAAGCACAAGCCTCTACCGATTGAGGCAACCCCCCTAACATTTGCACTACGGCATTGAGAAAGTGTGTTAGTGGACCCAATGGAACATCTTCCAGCAGCTCGAGGGGAGCATGCTGGCTGGACGACCATGGGGTATATGCTGATGCTCCTGCTCTCTCATCAAGGCTGAACTATTTGGGAAGCGAATCATGACGTGTACGCAAGGAAAAACGTAGCCGATGTGACCGTGGCGAAGAGCGGAATCGAGACCACGTGGAGGTGCTCTTGAATAGCTGAACCCCGAAGAGAGTGGAAGTACTGATGATCGCAAGAGGGATGCTCTTATTCTTCCAGAGAAGTCTCCAGGTCTGTCGAGCAGATTCAAAGCCAGTTCAAGGGCTGAATTCACAGCCTCCGGAGGTTTTTACGAGATACGTCAGAGTGAACATTCTACACAAGGTCGCTTCCGCCGAGCGAGTGGCCGTCCTTCCAACTTTCCGATTTTCGACGAGAGGAGTGCACAGCAAGCTCATCGAGTCCTTTGCATTTGAAGAAAGTATGACGCAGGTCTGCGAGTTGCGGTAGCAAGCGAACCTTTGCAGATTTGGACGCTGTAAGATACCCAGCTGATGGTACAACCGCCCAACCTCAAGATGTCCGTTTCTGCGAAGATAATGTTGCTATTAGGGCCGTTCTTGGCCCCTTATAAACTAGGATTGATTAGGATTTGTCTCTACATCGGTAGTATATAATGTTACCACGACGTCATGTACGTTGTCAAACCGTATTGCAATGCGATCATTAGGTAACAGAGTACAGCGTTCATTACTAGGGAGCTAGAGTAACAACGCACGGGTGAAGCTGTTTGCGTAGCTCCAATTGACTTTTAAGGACATCTGCTGCATTTCAATAGCTAAACTCTAACTCTCTTTACCTTAACCGCCGAAAACATGTCACTGTCTACTTTCGTTGAAGCCCATGAAGCTACCACTCGAGATCAAATGAAAACCATTCAGTGCATGGAGGGCGAGATACTAGGCGTCCAAAAGGATATTGAAGCCCTGCGAGAAATGATCAGGAATCAGGAGCAGCAGACGAAGAATCTTAGAGAGGAAACGTGGGATTTGAAGGACAAAAACCACCTTCTACAGATGCAGCTTCGAGCTTCATCCCAAGGAAAGCTAGAAATGAACAAACCGGATCACCAAGAGCATGAAACGGAGGTAGAAGATAAACGAAAATTTGAACAGTTGTGCTGACTGCTACCATGTTCGAGCAGTATTCGTAATATAAGATAGCGGAGTGTATGTAAGCACATTGTCTAGCTAAAACCTCTATTGCCGATTTTAATATTAGAGGTACGGAATATGCCGAACGACTCTTACACTCGACTACTTAGAACATTGAATGAATCTTAAAGATAGTTGGGAACTATTATTCAAGTACAGGTAAAAGAGTATTACAAAATATTGGGTTTAAGGAGATTACTAGAAAGGTAAATGAAATGTGTTTGTCCAGCAAAAGTCTGTGCTGCTGCATGTAAGTGGAATCGATACTTACATCCCGATTCTAGTAGATGTCTCCTACCGTTGTAAACTTCATACCTCGTTCGCACGTAGGCTTTCCTGGGCAAGGAGTCGTATAGAACGACATTTCGTGCGTGTGCCTCAAGCGAAGAATGCATATCGTTTCGCACGGTCGTCAGCAGTTCTGTGAGTTTGCAAGAGCTGTGCAAGTCTAAGATTTCATTCATGTTTCAGGCATGTGACTAACATCCCCAGCTGATGTAGACGTTTGACGGGTTACCTCGTCGTATGCGGGGGCGAATTTAGCAGTAAACATGCTCTGTGTTCTGTAAATACCAATCTGGACTATTGAAGATTATTATGGCGGAGTCTGTCAAGCCATCATCTTGCCCCCTTCCCCCTTTTGACATTCTGCAGCCCAATTTCAAAAAGCCGTAGTCAGCATTCATGAGTAGATTAGGTTCGAGAGCATGCAAATCGCCACGGTTAGTCGGTTGACGAGCGCCCAGTAATACTACCAACATCTAGTGTACTCAAGACAGAGAGCAAAGCAAAATCGAACAGTGCCAAAACGACGCTCATCCGAATGAAGATAAACACATCAGCTCTCTGGACAACAGCGTCTATCATATGAACACATTAAACTTTCCCAACACGAGCTCGATCGTTGGCGAGCTGCCTGTAGCTTGGGAAATCTCATGATCTTAGGCACTTGCTAAGTTTGATGCGGCATGGGTTGGACTTTACTAGACATCTGAATCAAGGTGTATGGCTCTTGATCGGCCGGCGGCCATTCGACATGGTGGTTCGAGGTTGATTATTCAATGTCTGTGAACATAGGTTTCCAATCGTGGGTACGACGCGCCTCAACTTTCCTCGAATTAATTCCGATGCTTGTCTGTTCCACAGCGACGAATCGCTTCGACCAAGGGAGACTTCCAGAAATTATACCAAACCGCTTTGAGATGTAATAGCCGTTTGTAATAAGCTCAGCTCTAATGCGCCATTCCGAACCAGCAATTCATATGGGCCACGTCTTTGAGACCGGGAACTCTAGGGATTGTAGACCCACAGGAGCTGTGCTATTCTGTAACAGTATAGAGCAGTTCGTAACAGACTTCACAGCCTTCTTACAACTTTCTGACAACTTTCTGTGGCTTGAACAAACCACTCAACATGCCGAAAACATAATGGCGCCGCGGTAAAGCGACTCTAGACTTTCGAGTCTCATACTAGGACAAGTTTACGGGTTTTGGTTTGCTCGGGACTTCATCCTCCGTGTTGTGCACAGGTTACGCTGCCCATTTGGATGACATGCGATACTGCCAAGCCTAATTGACCTAGTTACCCTCTATCTGCTTCAAAAGTACTACCATAACTGACATCACTGCTGAGACGCCTTTCCTCTTTCCTTGGTCTGGTGCATTGCTCTAATTTGACCATTCTAACTACTATCTCTACACCGCTCCTTCATCTGCTTTCGCAGCCTTGGCTTTACTTCTGTCTCAGTCAACGAACGTAAAATGTCTTGCTCGATCTTTGGCGTCTTTGTAAGTTTGCAAAAGCTCTGCAAATTTATGGGTCCGCTTATGATTCAGGCAGAGGTTCGGTAGAAACAATGTGCGACGAAGTGTTTTGGGAGTCAAGAATCAACAAGGATTATTTGTATCCGCAGGGGCTACAGCTCCTGCTTACTCCGCTGCACGAAGTACAGGAGACACCAGGCAGTGAGCATCTATTTCATTACTATTCTGGATCAGTGAAGCTTCCCCCATGGGATTGACGTTGTTACGGTATTTCGAAAGCCGTTGATGCCTCCCGCTCTTTCAGTCGCTGCTCACTGAATCTGAGAGATAGTCACTTGCGCTTCGGCTCTATCATTCTGCTTGGCGAGGCAATGGAGATCTGTCAGCTGTTTCTGTGAAACGACTCGGTTCAATCGACGCTCACATTCAACATCACAGTGTGTCCAAGAGCAGGCATACGATCGGTCTTTCCATATTTCCAAAACTCTGCAAGCCCTGCCACAATTTCCGGGGTTAATACGCTATGGTCCACGGAGAGCTTCAGGTCTTGAGGAGTAAGGACTTTGCCGTAATCAGTCAGACAAAAGTCGAACCTGTTCAAAGACACATCGAACGTTCTCTCCATCCGCAGAGCAACACTCGTCTGATGCTGATTCGAATCTCTCTGAACGATCTTCGACCTGCCCGCGCAGTGCAACATAATTTTGTTCAAGTTTACAAACCCCCGGGTTCGTGTGACGCACAGTCCTGAACAAGCACGCAGACCTGGACCCGCTCAAGCCACGTTCTCACATTCATCGGCACTACTCGTATTCTAGTCGTGTGTGATATTTTTTTCTTTTCTTTTCGTTTCTGTTCGAAAGAGAAGGCAGAAGTGAAAAGGGGGAAAAGGGAGAGGAGAGGTAGGGACAGATCCATCAAAACTTTTCCTTTTTCTGCGGGTACTTCATGGAAGCGTAAAATGTTCGCAAGCAAATCCCAATACTATGGGATCAAAAGTAAAAGGTTCCAAAAAGACATGTATAACCGAAAGGGTGGGTAGCGTAAACCATTTCCTTTGTTATCTCCATGCTACAACATCATATGTACGCTTGTTCATCGCAAAGTCTGCCCTTCTTTCATTCCGCGCACTTGCTTCCATTTCCATACAAGCAGGGATGATAGATTTACTGGCCACGGACGGAAATAGTGGAATCATGTCAACCTTCCCATTTCAGTCTGTCGGGGTGGACAACAGGCGCTTGCGTTGTTCGGAGACCCGGTGGGGTTTTGCCGCTGGCAATTTAGCAGGATAGAGAGGTGGTTTCTGTTTTCTGCATTCGAAATCGCAGATTACTTGGATGTTCGTGCTGCGTGTCGAACGCGGACGCGGTTACTATCCGAGGTGGAGGAAGGCGAATCTTTGTTGGAAGATACCGCTGCAGGTCAACTGATAGGCCGGATGGTCGCATCACCATCCGAAGCCTTGAACCTGGCTGCGGTCGAGTCGAACGTGATGTAGTTTGTTCCCTGCGAGTGAGTGTCAGTGGCAAAAATTATCGGAATGAGACAGTGACTAGAGAACGACCTACAAAAGCAAGCCTCAACCCGTAATAAAGCACCCGCTTCATTCTGGTCCTTACGGCAGTATTACTCTCGACGAAGCGTTCATTCGGATCGCCACAGTCCGCGAACATGCTGCCGTCGTAGGCAAAGTAAGACCAAACCAACCCCCGCATCGTGAAATCCTCAGAGATAAGTCGGCCCAGGCTTTTCCCAGCGGGGTTCAATGATCTCTGATAAGCTCCAGTCAGTACCTCCTGAGGCAAGCCCCTCAACCGGTGCACAAGAGTGTTCAGCAAAGAACAAAGCTGACCCCATGAGATACCTTCTAGCTCGAGAAGGTTGCCGACTCTATGATGGTGACGATGAAGATGCTCTTGAATTAGAATTAGACTGTCGATGAAGCAAAGCATAACGTGCAAGTAAGAAAGAATGTCGTCGACGACACCGTATCGGAGAGCGGAATTGAGAGTAGCGAGCGTAATGTCTCGTGTGTTGGTCAGAAGGGGTTGATATGCAGGCTGAGTAGGCTCTCTGGGACTCTGTGAGTCAATTCGTCCGTCTGACGAAGTGGAACGACTGGCGTTCGTAGGTCCTGAACTGCGAAGATGTTGTTGGATAGCTGAATCGAAGGCCGCTCGTATTGGGTTCGCGAGGGAACCATGCTCAAGGAGAGCGGAGGTACTGCTAATTGCAAGAGCGACACCGTTGTCCTTCCAGCCAAAGCCACCAGGTCTCTCAAGTAATTCAAGAGCCAATTTCTGGGCTACATCGACGACCTCCGGAGGTTTTTGGAGATATATTAGAGCGAACAGTCTGCATAGGCTGGCTTCCGTCGGGCGTGTGGCTGTCTTGGTAGCGTTCCCATCTTCGGCCAGGGGAGTACACAGCAAGGTCATAGAGTCCTTCGTATTAAGGAAAGGTATAACGCAGGTCTGTGATTTGCCGTAGCAAGCGAATTTTTGCAAAGATGGACACTCTAGGATACCAAGATGATGGTACAACCGTCCGGCATCAAGATACTTGTCTGTAGCCTTAATATACCACCACGAAGCGACACCGGCCCAGTGGTTGTATAAATCTCGGTCTTCCTCAATGGCCATGCGATACCGGGCAAGGTCGCCCAGACATTCGACCCAAGTATTTTCAAAGCTCGGGACAGTTTCGAGAAGCAGGGCCATCATCTGGTAAGTCAGATAGACAAATGCCAGCATGTACTCGTGCGAATTTGGACGGCGATGCCGGAGCACCTCGAGAAAGGAATGAATCGCATGTTTCCACATTCTGGCCGGCATGCAGTATCGTGTCGGAAATGCCTTCAACTCTTTTGTGGCAAGTGGATTCTGGGTGGCCATGAGGAAATCGTAATGCTCATATAGCAAGGTCCGGTGTAGTGCGACAAGAGCTTGCCATTTGTCCTGTGCTAGCTTGGCAGGGCTTTGAGAGGCTAGTTCTGCGTCACAGGCGATGCATTTGGCCTCCACTTTGACCAAATTTGCGTAGATCCCCTGGACCTCAGCTGCGAGTTGATCTTGCGAAACCTGTGAAGCTTCAGGCTGTGGGAGGAGGCCGAAAGATTGCCGGTCCTTGAATGGTATCTTCTTCTCTACCTCGGGCGAGGATGACGAGACCGGGCTTGCTCGGGAACTTGGGTTACGTGCGATTTCACGCTCTTGAGTTAGCTGTGCATGCTGAGGGGACTGCACAATGCTTCTTTTGCTTTTCGAAGTGGAACCCAAAGGATGGTCAGATCTTCTTTGCCCTTTCTGACAGGTCCTGAACGTTGGACTGACGGTAGCCAGTTGCATCTCTTCCGCAAGTCGCTTTATCCGGGTCTGCTGCTTGCCTTCGCGTCTCCTTCTTTGCCTTCTTTGTTGCGCTGTATTGACCGGACTTGGGGACGGTTGTCTCTCTGCGAACTTACTCGACGCATTGCGAAGATGAGACTTAGGAGAGTGAACGCTTTGACGCCCTTTGGCAGCGGACTTCTGCTCTAACGGGCTCGCATGTTGTGCCCGGGACAACGTGCTTTGCGAAGGCGCTCGTCCACATGCGGTCGAAGGGGTATACAAAGGATCAACTTCTCCTGGAGACTCTGATGGCGTCAAGTTATCAAGTGATGGATTCATCGAATCATCAGACGTCTCAGATGCTGAAGTGGTGGACATAGCAGGAGAACGATTTAACTGGGTAGCACCTTCTACTGAGTTGCTGTTCATGGTCAGTATATGCTCGTACTGCAATCAGGCAAACGAATGGAACAGTCAGCCGCCAAGGGATGCTTCTCGTTGGGCGAAAACATACACCGCAGCTGCTGCCTGCGCCGCGTTGCCATCATTGGCGCTAGGGGCGAGTTGATGACTGATGATAGTATGCGTGGTGGCGTGCTCGTTCGATGCACTTGACGATATTCTCATAGTGCAAAAGTCCGGCGAGGGAGGCCACTGCGGAAAACGGTCTGATCGGCTCGTTTTCTCGGCTGCAAGTGCAGCGACAGCTGAGCGTTGTCTTTGCCACTTTGGTTCACGTGATGCCTGCCACGGGGTCGCAGAGGAGACGGGACGGTGATGAGCGTACAACTTTTAAAGATCTGGAAATACAAAGATCCAGCATGTTGGTGCAGTAGGATATCTGGTCGAATTTGAATGAGAAACCTTTTGCGAACCACTGCTGTGATAGAAAAAGAAGGCGACGAAGGCAACCCTGATCCTGCAAGATGGGCCCGCTCTTCGTCGCTCTCAAAACCAGCCCAGCCTTTAGAAGGCAATCTAGACTTCACCGGAGCAGGCATCCATGCGCATACAAGCATCGGACAAAGTGGGGTTAGGGGCCGATCCAATCGGATTGGCGCAAGTCGTTGCCTGCGCGGTCCGGATGGACCGCTGGCCGGCTTACAGCCATCCCTGCAGGCTCCCCGCAAGCGACTTTCTCAGCCGGTCCGGTGAGGCCTTCCGGGGCTTGGTACCGCGCTGCCGGGATGTTCGACTCACCGCAGTTTGCAGAGGGCGGTGAACCATAATCGTGATTGAACAATCTCGTGAGGCTTTCGCGATTCTCAAGGTTAGAGACAACACTTGTCTGACCGAATCATTTGATGGCAGTCCCACATTGAGGAACCGCTTCAATCAAGGTCAGTCGGATTCGATGAAATACCGATAAAAGTAATCGAAGATCTAGGTCTGGGTCACCAAGTCTGTTCTGCTTTTTTATATCCAGAAGAAGGAAGGCAAGTAATTACGGACTTGTGCCTTCCTATATGCCGCCACGTCAGAGTGACAACGGTCCGTGAGTTGAATTTGCCTTGGAGTGTAATCATCGCAAAATCTTCACTAAGGCGAGCTGCTTGGTCTTGTTAGTATCAACAGGTCGCGGGGTGTCTTGGAATAATAGAGTCCTAGTAGCACTAAAGAGAGAATAGAAAGACGCTTAAAGCTCACGGTCGTGTAAGAGTGTAGCATGTTCCTGTCCGTAAAAGTAAGCATCAAAGAGCATAATGCTCTAGGTGAGGTAATAGCAAGGTCTTAAGGCAAATTGCAAAAGTCTCATAAGAACATTCAATGTCTGTCTCCAGAGAAATTACTCGGTACTGTCCACAGGCTGCAAGAGACGCTACGGTAGTGTAGCAATGTTTTTTACAGAAGCGAGCAAAAGCCGTCGCAGAGTCGACGCAGGGCTGGAACCGTCCCCAAAAGAGCAGAAGCTTGACAGCATATTTGAACAGATTGTGGATTTGGCAGACGTGCAGTCTCAGGAGATGAGACCGTGGCAAGTAGACGTCGATTTGTACGAACCACTATCCATTGAGACCGCACGTCTTATCCCGATCGTGCCGGTCAATGCGAAATTGGTCTCTATCCAACGGCCGTCAGATAATCAGATCGGCAAGATTGTACGGTTAAGGCCAACGTCGCCGGCCCACCGATCTGTACCACTGCGTCACAAAAGATCCTCACACTGCCTCGCTCTTTCCGGTACGAACAAGAGTCCCTGAAGGAACGCAGCGCCATCCACATTCTCAAGATCAAGTGAGATAAGTATCACTTGGAGGACATCTCTTCGCCTCGAGACGAAGATTGACGTTGTATCGTCCATTCGGCAACGGGATAAACGTTGGCAAGGCAGGCAATGCAACACAGTCTCCTCATCATAGGAATTGTAAGCTGTCGGGGCCAAGGTTCTGTACTATGTCGACATGGGTGCAAGTACATGTATGTAGAGCATTGAGAATGCTTGAGGCTTATTCGTTACAGGAAAGAGCTGTCTGACATTTTGCCCCGGTGCAACTGTTCTCCTCTGAGGCCCTGAATGTCTTACCCGCATGCTTATTTCAAGGTTTCACGTATACAAGCGCCTGCAAGGCAAGCTACAGAGTCTCGCTTTGAAAGAATCGACTGGTGCTCTCGCCGCTTCTCACATACTTTGGAAAGCGCAGGGGGTCTCACGTTTCATCATCCTGACCGGTCAATAGGGCACAATTAAGCCGCCATGGGTGAGTCTCATTCTGGGCATAATCTAACCTGTCACTAATTGGAAAGCAGAAACGTCCAATGCCACGGTCACGTTCGATACTGGAGATATCGCCTTCGGCATATCGGCTACATCAATGACTGTGCTCATGGTCCCAGGCCTTGGATTGCTTTACGCAGGCCTCGTCCGGAGAGACGCGGCACTTACTTCCATCTGGGTCTGTTTAGTTGCCGCTTTAGCCCTCGCTCTACAGTGGTTTTTCTTTGGATACTCCTTGGCTTTTAGTGAGACTGCGAGCAATGGATTTATCGGAGATTATCGGCATTTTGCCTTCGCGAATACATCTGGAGCAGGAAGTTCCGTCAACCCTCTGATACCTGAGCTGCTACAAGCATTCTTTCAGGTCAGGACTTCTTTTCAACTTGAAATTTGTTGAGCTGCGCTGACCTAGTACCAGATGGAAGTGTGTATTGTCACAGGGGCGATCGTAGCCGGGGTTGTTGCCGAGCGTGGTCGCCCCTCTCCCACAGCAGTATTCTTGATATGTTGGGCAACGCTTGTCTACTGTCCAATGGCGTGCTGGACATGGAATGCGAATGGATGGGCAAAAAAGTGGGGAGTAATCGACTTCGCGGGAGGGGGACCTGTCGAGGTAAACTCGGGATTTACAGCACTTGCCTATTCTTGGGTTTTGCGACCGCGACACCGTCGAACTTCTTCCAGCTCCGCGCTTTTGGTGACTCTTGGAACCACTTGTCTCTGGTTCGGTTGGCTAGGTTTCAATGGAGGATCGGCGTTGGGAGCAAGCAATCAGGCCATAATCACCTGCTGGAATACCAACGCCTCAGCTATCTCCTGTGCCACCGTCTGGATCATTCTTGAAAAGTATCGTCGCCGAGTGTGGTCGCTGAATGGTTGTTGTTTTGGTCTCATCACTGGCATGATTGTGTCGACGTCTTCAGCCGGTGTAACACCCATGTGGTCCTCACTCACACTCGGCCCCGTGGCAGCCCTCATTTGCCATTCAGTCTTGGCGTTTATGGACCGCTCTGGCGTGGACGACACTATGGGAATCTTTGCAATGCACGGCGTTGGTGGGTGCGTGGGACTCATGTTCAATGCCATCTTTGCTTCAAGCGACGCCTTGGCAGGTGCACCGCGCGGCAAATTTCGAAGTGTGATGTATGGACATGAATACAGACAGCTCTATGTACAGCTGGCGTACATGGTAGTCTGCGCGGCATACTCTTTCGGCGTGAGCGCTCTGCTTGCTTTTGCAATCAACTCCGTACCGGGCTTGCAGTTGAGGGTCGCGAAAGCCGTCGAAGATCTGGGTATAGATCAGCAGCTCGGCAACACATCTGACATCCCTGTATTCAGAGATGGCCCTGTCGAGACTGCATCGGGTACTAGTACGCCTCGGACGGAAGATACAGCGGTGGCAGTCGACGACGGACCTAACGCCAAGAGCTTAAGTCCTCCTCTGTGATGTATGTACGCGATGCCTCCCTACGTACCTCTGCAGCATCTCCATCTCTGCATTCCTCGACTCCTCGATCGAGAGAACGATGCGCAAGAGCAGCTCCAAGTATGAGACGGCTGCAAACAGATTGTTCAATGTAGTACAAGACCCAAAGACGTTGTAAAGCGTTGAAAAGTGTTTCCAGCTCCTTCTTCGCTCCCATGCGCAGCTGTGTTTCTGCCAATCATATCTTGGCCATACCTTACAAGCTCTTGTATTTCTTATGCGACAGCTGAACTGCTCTGAAGAGGCAAGTGTGCTGTGTAGGAAGTTGGATAGGCTGCCGAGCGCTCGACCCATGCTGAACAAGAGCTGTGGCTACCCATGTGGACCAACGGGACCATGCACTGTGTGATGTAACAAACGCCCACAATCAATGACTATTGTGGAAGAGTGCGTAGTGGGAGGCATATGTGTACACGTAGACTCCGTCGCAGCCAGAGGGGCCAAGAACAGAGGGACAGGAAGACGAACATTGAAACTCTCTCGCCCTTGCCATGGCGGCAAATCAAGAGCCGGTACGAGTGCGGACGAATCGCCCCTGCTGTATATCTACAATGATGACAGTGTGCAAGGACAAAGCAATTGCGTCGTAATGGAGATCAGGTCTATCACGACTTTCCGTCATAATCAGGGAATCTGTTCAAGAGAGATGCAAAGTGTCGCCAACTGCGCTACTGGGTAATGACTCTGCGCTTCAAAACCGCCAGGCTGCGAGTGAAAGAGAGTGCTAGTGCGGACATGGTGTTGTCAAGTACAGGTGGTCGTACATTACACAGACAGTCAATCTCTGCTGCGGCGATAAAGCAATGGACAAAACTCCGCCATTGGATCATGGACATTTCAACATGAGCCAACTTAGAACGCACAATAGTAAGCAATGCGGCGTGGGATATTACGCGATAGACTTCTAAAGAGAGCAAGAGATTTTTTTCTAGGTTTGCTAAGCTCTGTCAGTGTTTCGCTCAGAACACAGCGCATGTCATCCATGTTGAAAAGCGACGGTGCTTGTTCAAAACTGAGTCTTATAGTAATTTTCTCTTGCTCGATCGATTGCAGGCCTTTTGATCAATGTTCACTACCTTCACAGGAGTTAAATATGACGAATTTTAACGTTACAGACACGGTATGGAATTTGTTTAAGGCTCTTGACAATGGATCGTCTAACTAAGACAGCTTGTAAATCTCGGTGTTTTCCACTGGGTTCTTCGAGGACTCATCTTTCTAGTGGCCATCGACTCCATGGTGGAGCTTTGTCTGATAAGCAGCACTCTATCTTGGATTTTCGGTCTTGAGGGTTACACTTTTTACATTGGGACAGGCGACCAAGATCTCCCGATGGCCGCTTTGCCCACAGAGCTCGCAACTCTATCGGACTACGGCGACCTTGCCTTTTCTGGCTTGACTTTCGTGATCGTGGCTTGTGGTGGTGCCGCCTTGTTCCGGTCGATTCGTTTTCACTGTGGTCGTATCAAACCGGCGATCCTAGGTTTGACAGCAGCGTGGACCTTTTCTTGCTTTCTCATGGGTTTTCTCGGAACGGTGTTGTTTGCGTGGGCAATCTATTGCGAAACGAAGAGCGGCAGTGCATTGGAGATGGGTGTGGTTGAAGGACTTCGCGGAAAGCCATATCCCGGGCGATACTCTTTCGCTGGATGGATCGAAGCACTTCAACTATTGCAAAATATGGGAGAAGGACAGCATCGCTCTCTGCGCCTAATGGAGCTTGTCATTCGAAGTCGAAAGTGGAATTGCCTGGTCCTAGGATTTCTTTGCTGTATTCTCGCGGCTCTATCGCTCATCTTGCAACAACGACGGTTTCAAGATGAGTGGGCATTGAGCTATGGGAAGAACGACCACGATTCCAACGCCACACTAGAAGGGATTGACGAAAGCAGTGCGCAGCGGTCGCCAAATACACCCCACAGTTTTTTCCGAGCGGAAGACTCATGTGTGTACTCGACCATACGGGGCGAACGGAGACCGAGGTCCCCACTTGCCAGTCCTTCATCTCAAACGCCTCTCCTCGAACGGCACAGCTTTTAGACACTGGGACGCCTAGTCCCAAATTTGGCGTCGCAGGAGTTACCCTGCCTGGAAGCGGCTTAGTTCTGTTGCTAAAGCGCGCAAAGTCGATCGAAGTCCTGTTCTTCCTTTCGATTGGGTTTGGTTCTTTTCTATTGTTCGTTTCCGAAGATTAGAAAGGCAGCCATAGCTGTATCAAATTCGTGCTAGATGCAAAGATTCTTTCAAGCTTTTCTCGGCTACTGACCTTAGGGTTGCCCCGAGTGCTTCTTGTAACACCTTGTCGAAAAGACATATGCGTACTCAGTGTCGAGTACAAGCTCTTCATTGCCAGCTCTGAAATGCCTTCATCCAGTGCCTGTCAGCTGTTCGCCTATAGCTGCTAGAATGCTGAGATGCAGTCATTGGACGTACAGCGTACAATGATAGATACGCATCAAGTTCTAGATTGCTATAGCAAGTTATGGCAGCCTCACCAACTCCTGGCTGTACAATTCTTTTCAATTGCCCGTTTCTGGAAGATATGCACGTATCGCCTGTGTTGAGTGTACGCATGTGTGTTCAGAATCCATTTTGACGCGCTCAATGCGTCCCTGTTATAGAGGCTGCTGTTACAACTCCTATCTTGAAATATCCACCGAACAGAACGCAACAAGACTAAGACCAGAGTAGAGGTCTGCAGTTGCTATGGCGCCGTCATCCCCTAACCAAAGGCTTCAAGCGGGATAAGAGTAATGAACGTCAATCAGCACCAAGAAAGTGTGACTGTTGGTGTATTTCAGCCTCGGAGGTGCGTTTCGCCGCCCAGGGATGCTTGTGGTTTTACTGTGCTCCATCACGCTACTCGCGGTCGAGCGAAGGCAGTGCGATGGTAAAAGGTGGCGAGAAGCTGCAACTACCTGAGATTGCCGAGTCGCCTTGCATGCTTTGTGTGGGACGTTTTAGCCAAGACATGGGCAGCTGACCGCGCGCGCGAGGGAGGGAGAGAGAGAGAGAGACAAAGAGGTACAGATGAACATCCAATTCTAGGTGTGGACGGTTTAACAGGGACTGCCTTGGCCTCAAAATCTCCAAATAGTACTCTTTTGCTACAGTGTACGTCGAAGACTAGAAATGCGAAAGACAGGACTTAGGCAATAACGTTGTTAGTAATGGCAGTAAATCTACAATGTTCAGCTTCTCCCTATAAGCGTTCTCAAAGTCGCTCCTGCGCTAGGGGATTGCCATCGTCAAAGGATCTGCTATCGTTACCACTTGTGATAGTATAGTTTATTCCAGGCACATAGGGTCAATATATATCCAGCTTGTCCCATGCGACCACCTCGTCTCCGCAAAAATGCTCCTATTATCAAGTCATCTTCGCTTTGTTCTTTCTTCCTCTCCAAATTCTTGTTCACTACTCCAAGGCATGAAGATATTTTATTGACCAGGCGGCCTGCGTCTTCGGCTTTGTCCCAGACACTGTTGCATCCATCATAGAGTACTTTAACTTGCACTGGTTCCCACTCTAGTAAAGAATTGTCTCTCATAGACACATATCCTAGTATGCTTGTCGGGTTGCAATGTGTCTTAATGCTGTTGTGCATGTTCTTAGCTTTCGTCGAATGATGATCTTCATTGTTAATGAAAGCCTTTAAATCGTCAAACACACCTCTTCCATAGCGCTTTCTTAACTCGTGGTGTTTATTCTCCTCTTGATAGCGTCTCCACGCACTGTAAACGCTAGAGATCGCACTCGTACATGACATCGATGTCTTTTTTTTCGATTTCTAAGAGTATGCCTTTTTCTTTCCCATGTTTCAAGCTCATGAAGGATAACGTTGCTAGCGTCTTTGCTTAGTGCAGGTTGATGCTCTTGGTTGTTCGGGATATCTTTTGTAGGTGTCTTGTGCAAGGCTCACTTGCTAACAGAAGGTGATATCGTCGATTGCTGAGTAGATCTTGCTCATTTGAAGCGTATGTTTCATCATGCGCCTGATCACCTGAAAAGTAATCGCTATCGACTAGAGCTAGCGTATATCCACTGCAAATCGAGAAGATCGAGCTCGTTCTGGACGTCATCGAAGACGTCGCGCTGCTTCGACTATCAAGAGCGGTGTCTATCCTCGCTAGGCCTCACAAAGTTTTGTTTTAGTGGTTCTTGATGGATCAATGCTCGAGTGCCGAAGACTGTGGGGTAAGCGACACAGAATCTAATGCCAGGATAGTAAAATCTCTCAAAATATAGTATCATTGCAGTGTTCTCGAAAACTAGCAAGATTCGTAACTTGGTAGTCCCTAAAAGTAGAGTCACTCTCTCATCAAACAGGAGGCCTCTAACACGGGCAGTTGCTTTTAGCCTCGAAGCAGAGCGGTCTAGGTCGCTTGAACGATTGTTCTGCAAAGCGAATGATAATGGTGGCCCAAGCCTCCAAGTGACCGGAGAGTGTACAAGACAAGGCTTTTTAGGACGCTGTTGTCAAGAGACTATTCTACGTGCATGATAATGCGCGAAAATACTATATCTTGCTCTAATCAGGTTGTCGCTGTGGATTATAGCTTCCGACTTTAGATTTATTTAGTTTGCTGCTACTGTATATCATTGTTTCCAATCTCCGTTTTTCACAGAATTATGACATATCCATTGATTTGAGCTGATTCAACATGCACACGCGAGGAGAACACATACGATCAATATCGACCACCCTGTAGCACTCTGTAACAGCCTCCGCCAACAGCCGCCAACATTTTGGTCGCGGTGATTCTCAAGGGACGACGACCAAGCTGTCTGATGGTGCGAATTGTCCGACAATCCTTTAGCAGCTGGGGTCAATTAGAGCATCCGGTTCCCCGTCCAGCGACCCAGCAAATGTCTCACCGTCGTAATCGATGTCGTAGACGCTGAAAGGGGCGCCATCGAAAAAGAGATTCCACATGGCCGGGCTCAAGTCCATGGTCGCGCCATTAACGAGAGCGTCTGGCGTTGTTGGATCAGACATCTGATGGTCGACACTAACTCAGTCGTCGGGTTTCTAACAGTCATTCGGTCTCCACAATTGCGCAGTTGAGGCTGCGACACGATATTTGGATCGTAACGCGTCCACATAGCGGCGTGAAACTCATTTCCGGTGGAGGAAGCTCACATCTAAAGATGGCAGTTAAGGGATCGGGGTTATACGCGGGGGCTATCTTGGACCCAGGGAGGTAGGTCGCTTTGCCAGACGTATCTGACCGTGGCAACAGCTGGCTATCCGAACAAAATGAGTTTCCCGTCGCTCCAGTCTCGCTCTGGGCTGATAGCGGGCTCGCATCCAACGTGTGTACCGTAAAATCGTTCGAAGATACGGCGGCTGTCGAAGAGGAGGCATTTGTGATATTCACCTAACTGCCAAACACTCGTTGCTTCTTACCTGACATTGCGATGGAGCCAGTACTCTGTTACGTGAAGCTAGATGCTCTAGATACTAAAAGGTAAAAATCTCCATAAATAGGTGTGTATACAAGACACCTGTTCCGGGGTGCGTCTTCAAAAACCCTTGCTATTCGATTAGTATGGAGAAAGTATCAATTGCAAACTCGCTTGATATAATTCTCCGAAAGACAACCTTGCCGACTACAGATTTTAGGGTCGTCCGCAAGCTCCAAGAATGCCTTGCAGAACTTCGCCCGTCGAAACACATGGATCTACTCGAGCGCGTGTTGTGGAGGCATTTTGCGGAGATCACACGGCAGTATGCGATAGGTACGCAATCCCGACGCCAGCAAGTCCATTTGTCAAGACTGCTAATTATGTAGGGGATTTACCTTGGCACAGCAGAGCCGAAGGCAACCCCATGCCATCATTGAATGAAGGGCTTGTAGAATCTCGCAGTCAAGATCAACGTTGCGTGTCGGATAGCACCGACGAGCTTGTCGATGTATTTGCAGATCTTCATAAGTTCTTAACGCTGGCTCAGTCTTGACCTGGGCTTTGGTCCTCTTCCCATGGTTTATCAAACCTTCATCTCTCATTGAACGACGACGACCGATTCAGAGCGTCAAACGTATCCCTTGCACTACTCGTCCATCATTCGTGGCGCGGAGTGTTTACGTGTTGCTTCTTGTCGGTCTCATCAATGTTTATACCTAATTCTCTGAGTAATTTGTGTTACATTCACTTCGAAAGGCTTGCCACGACATCCGGTCTAGCAAGTCAAAGAAAAGCACTGGTTCATGAAGCTAAACAGACTTACTCAATGGCACAAACGTGAGGGACGTGGTCAAAAACGGACGATCAGAGGTGAAAGACGTCGCATGCATTGGCTAACAACGAGTGACTTTTTTTGAATTCTTTGAGCACCATCTTTGGAGTCGTTCATTGAAGGTCGCGTGGCAATAACAAATGTAGATCCTTCGTTGCCCTGGAATCCTGATCGGAGAAATCGATCTTCATTCGATATGCCTTTTCCCACTGGTCCCAAACACGCGCATATCGGCCAATGCGGAATCCCGCCAGCAAACCCCTGCTCAAAGACCTTGGCAGATCGTCGTAGCAAGTACCAAGGGCGTACTTTTCAATTGTCAAACTCAGATTGGAGCAACGTGCACTTACAATACAGCACGACATCCAAGTATGCAGCATAGAAAGGCTCGATAATGGATTATCGCAATATGGTCCGCAATCGCTGCGCGGCGGCCGAAGCCGGATGTCAATTCTTCCGACGTTGTCCAAATAAAGTTGTTGAAACAGTCGCTCATGTTCGTAAGCCTCGGCGCTGCACATCGTGCTGAAGACCACCAGTCGCACGTGAGAGGAAAAGGCGCGAGTCGTCTGTTCATAGAGCTTTCGGCAAGCAAGGAGAAGCCCAAGAGGAATGGAATACCACGTCTCCAAGTGGATATTGGCTCTAAGGTGGCAGGTACGAAACCTCTCTCTTGAAACGCAGGCCAACGAAATTATCTCATCCTGGAGTTCCAGTGGAAGGTGAACTAGCCTCATTGGCGACTGACTGACAAAATTCACCTGTCAATGTCAAGTCGGGGCCAGAGGTCATGTTAAGAAGGGGAATGGCGGGTGCAGTAAAAGTCGAGAGATTTGATAAGCGTGCGACTCGATGAGATACAATACAAGCTTCTCCAACGTAAAGGCGTTCCTTGCGTATATCCATTGGCAATCGCTAAGCTCACGCCTCCTGGCGAGCCAGCTTTCCTGGCATCACTGAGTCGATGCCAGAGCACAGATAAACAAAATCTACGTAGGTATATATTGGGACGGCTGGAATTACGCTGCAACAGTCTGTTACAGGCTGCCAACCCCTGCACTAAATGATAGACAGACGAATTGTAAGACTCTCGTGATGACAAAATTAATTGAATATCATTTGAAGCTTCGTGTAGAGTTCCAAGCCAGCAGGAATGTCTTTAGACGTTGTTTCGGGTTCAGGGACGCTGCGTAAACATTTCAGCGGGGTAGACTATTGTTAATTCTAGCATTAGGCCCACAGTCAGCCATTCTATGTCTTACCTTCCGTGTGCATTTGATCGCTGGCAAACGGATTTTTCGACAAGACCAGCAGTCGTCCTTGCCTGAGCTAGGAGATTACAGCCCCGTTCAAAATATTCTATCTGTTTTCTGGGAAGAAGCTTTGCATCCACCCCTCTTAATACTTCTTGACGGAGACATGAGCCATTACGATGCTGCACTGAGCGCAGCTATGTCCCCAAGTAAAATGCTTTCGACCACTTGCGATGGGATTCGCAAGCACAGAGCGGAGGCAAGAAGTGTTCAAGAGAACTTGGACAGTTTCTGGAGATACTGCGCTCCCGGCTGCCTCTTCGTAGACGTTAGGTCATTGGCAAAGTATACGACGTCAGACACTACCATCTCAACTTCCATCATCGGCCCGACACTCCTCGAGTGGCCAGAGAGTGTCATACTAAGGCCGGAACAGCGAGATCGGGTACTGGAACGATCCGTGGTCTTGGTTGTGCTTGCGCTCGGAGAGGTATCTACGTGGAGAGAATCTTCGGCGCAAGGCTGTCGCAACCACGTCAGCAAAAATCTTCAGCAACTTGGAATTCCCAACGACTCGGTTGCTGAGATTCCCGGGATGAATTTCTTTCAAGAAGCCACGGTGCCTCTCTTCGCGGGCGGTCAATTTAATCGCCTGTTGCTCGCGCAAGTTTCCTTGCTTGCTAGCATGTACATGGCCAGGATAGAGCAAGACGAAGGGCGCTCCAAATGGCTAGGCTTGGCCGCCCAAGCACTCTTGCCGTTACTAAACGAGTACGGGCTTTTAAGTGATAGACGTGGATGGGAGGTCGAAGACGTCGACCAAATTCACAACTTGGAGCTTCGCGAAACTTTCCAATTCCAACTAAAAGCCAAAATCATCCTGACAGCTTGGTGTTGTCTTAAGTTTGAAAAATCAAGTGCGGCATCCTATGCAGGGACTATGACCTTATCATCGGTCGAGCACAGGATATTCGTTCCATGGAATCCTTTCACTGATCTGGACCGTATGCTGTATGACAAGGTCTTCGGCGTCTGTGCTGACAGGGAGTTCTCGCTATTATTGACGCTGCTTGTGGGAGTACGGATAGACGATCCAATTGGGCCTTTGCAAGGGCAATAATTGAATAGCAGCCAGCTTGCCTTAACCGCGGCCCACCCTATTGATTGCCAAAGTATCTTGGAGAGCGTAGCTCGCCATTGATACAAGCTGGTAGATCATCCTTCGCCGCGAGCAACGTCTAGGAGCATGACGACTTCTGAGAAGTTCGCCTTGTGGCTCGCTCTCAGGCACATGTTGCGTTGTTGCAGAAACAGAGGCAAGCTAGAATGTGTAACAAAATTGAATAGTAATACCATTCCTAAGCGCTAATGAAGACTAGTCTCGTCCTGTTTCCACCAGTCATAGCAACGGCCCACCTACTCGTTTGGTTCTTGGACAGGGCGGATATCGCTTTTTAGATAGCTTTCAGCAAAGCCTACACCTCCACCTAAACCTGGTGGCCGAGTGGTGTAACCGAATCAAGATTCTTTCTAAACGTTGTCCACTACCATACGGGTTTCACTTTCGACGTACACGGCAAATCGAGCAGAGGTCAACCTTCTACCGCGCAAGAACGACATGGTGCGCATGATCTGGCTTTAAATCAAGTCCAGTAAAATAATTCTGTGTTCTCTGTCCTTTTACCTCTCAGCGTTCTCCCGTCGAGTTGCAATGTCTGCTCTCTCTCTCCGACGGAAAATCCCTTTCGTATCATTTACCGGTGGATTGCGGAACTTCAAACATCTTGTAGTCGGCACCAAAGTTGGATAATTACCATCAGAATCTGAATCGATATCGATGTCGATATTCATAACGAGATCTTTCAAGCCGGTCCGTAAAAAGTCCGAGGCGAAGATGCGACCTGTGCACCCATCCTTCCCCCCTCCAAAAGGTCTGAAGGCTAAGTCCTGCTCTTCTGTTAGGTCTTGTGAATCAGTGTTGTCGCGTTTGTACGTTGCAGCAGCGTTGTCCGAATGACGGCGCTGAACGGCAGGAAGTTGACGATGTTTGAAACGACCAGGGATAAAGTCGTATGGCCGATCCCAAATCTTTTCGCTATTCATGTTCTTCCTGGGAGCCATAATAATAAGAGAGTCTTTCAGGAGCAAATATCTGTGCCCACTTGCAGTTACAATGTCGACGTCTTTCATGACCATGCGGAAGGTGAAAGACCCTTGTGTTCTCCGGAGGCTCTCCATTAATGTGCTTTCAAGGAGAGGGCACTCATCTCTCAAAACCGATGGGTCCAGTTGGGCGTCATTAAAACCATTTTCGACCTCTGCATCAGAAACGCATCGGTTGATCTCCTCGCGAAATAGAGACAGTCTGCTCGGACAGCGCACAGCCCAATAGGCGGCCCAGGATCCCACGTTAGATAGATTTCCGACAAAGGCGATTAACACAAGTAGGCATAGCCTTGATGTGTCATCAAGTCCTAAGCCTTGAGCCCTGCACATATCAATAAACTCCTTGATAAATTTGGAGCCATTAGTGAAATGCTCCGCCTCGATGTAATTGCGCATCCGTGCTACTAAGTCCTCGCGCAAGCTTAGTTCACGTCTGGCGAAGACGCCAGACAAGGGGAGCATGAGCTTCTCCATTCCATCTTCAAAATAGGCAAGGAGCTTGACAAAGTCCCGATCGAATTCAGAGCCCATTATCGTTTCGACTGTTTCTTCGCGAAAGAACTCATCCAAGGTTGACCATACATCCACCTCCACTTCGAAGTTTACCTTTCGAAAGGTTCCAACCAACTGTTTGCGTAACCGGTCCCTTGCATCGTCAAGCATTTCCTTCCTTGTCAACTTCATGAACTGTCGATCCGTTGCTGTTTTCAAAGAACTCTCCCTCAAAGTCTCCGGGTTGGGTGTGAACTTCGCCTGGCAGCTTGGAGACACTCCAAAGACATTTCCTAGTGCAATTGCCAACAGGACCGATAACGACAAGTTGTTGCCTCTTGCTTTCCGTATGGCATCGACCTCTTCCGGCCCCTCGACGACGATCACTCTTTTGGTTAAAAGCGGAATTGTGTAGATCCCAGGGTGATCTTCTGGACTTGAGATGGGTTAGTTGATGGTAAATGGGGGGAACTTTGTCCGTACCAGGTCTCAACCAGATAGTCAGGCCCTCGTCTCAAAAGCCCCACAAAGTGACCCAGAAGGGGGATTCTTGGGTACACATAGAGTGGCTCGCGACTATCTACGACTCTTTTCATCTTTCGATGGGCGATGAGACTGCATACAGCCAACAGAAGTAGAGCCAAAAGAATCGCAGCCATTTTACTTAATTGCGATGAATTTCGCAAATCAAGTCGGGCAGATGTGTGATTGCGATGTTCAAACTTTTGCGCATTTTATTTAACATGAACGGCTTATTTACAAGTCTGAGGGAGTAATCTCACTGCTACAGTGTGAGCGAGCTTGAAGCTGACTTTTTTGTGAACATAATCTAAAGCTTGGAACTTAATATGCTGACGCCTAGGCCTGGTGGAGGACTCCCATTCGCGCTCAATGAAATGCATGATGACTGTTTTGGGAGGGGGGGGGGGGGGGGGGGGGGGTTCTTGACCATGGACAGACGCGAGTCCAAATGGTTCGGATTGTTGCGACCTCCAGGTCAGCCGGATTCCTGAATCCAATAGTATATACAGTGCTTGCGTCTTGTGTATCTCGATTCCTGGATCGGTCCTAAGAGAAAAAGCCGACAACGCCATCGGTCGTTCAGTTCCGGAGAGGAAGTCTGTCCGTGCTCAAATATGTCTCCGTGCCAGTCAACTCTCGAAATTGATGTTCCCCAGCCTGTACACTTCAATTCACGATTTCGAAATCCGACCACTCTCGGTATCATCCCGGAGGAGCTCTGCGCTGAATGTCGGGTCGACAGCAAGCCCGGTAATGTCACACTTCCGGACGACAAGGAATGGGAATTCAGCAGTGATCTCGATTCCCCTTTGAGCTCTATTGTTCCACGTTTTGTCACCAGGAAGGAACTTGAAGCATTTAAGGCTCAGTATGCGATGCCGGAGATCCAAGGGCACAAGCTTTGGGGAACGCTTCGTTTCGAGTACCTGTCGACCTACCGCATCCTTATGGCTACTGTCTTCGCTCTCAACCTCGCAGCCGTCGCCATCTCCTTTGGCAGGGCGACATTTCGCAATCATCGAGTGGCTAGACGTGACATGGCCATCACCGCGACGAGCGCGAATCTAACAGCCAATGTATTGATGCGACAAGAGCACGTCATCAACGGACTCTTCCATATCGCGTGTGGATTACCACCTTCGACTCCGCTTCAGCTTCGCCGACAAGTCGCCAAGTTCGCCTACAGCCAAGGGGGAATTCACGCCGCGTGCGGTATTTCCGCCCTAGCCTGGTATATTTGTTACACCGTCCAACAGATGTTCCAGTCCCATGGCAGTCGCAGCGAGACAGTCGCCTGCTCAGTGATTTCGACACTTGTCATCGGTCTGCTTGCTGTGGTCATAACCACGTCTATCGCTGGATTTCGTAGGAGATTTCACGACCATTGGGAGCTTTCGCACAGGTTCGGTGGCTGGTCTGCAATTTGCCTTTTCTGGGCGCAAATCATCATTTCTGCCGTATCGTCCGGTCGCAAAGCATCTCGGCACGCCGGTCTAGTTTTGGCGACCACGCCAAGCTTCTGGATGTTGATCGTCATTACCGTTTGCCTCATCTATCCTTGGCTCTGGCTCCGTCGCTTACCAGTCAAGGCGCAGCGGCGATCCACTCATGCTATGGAGTTGCGCTTCCACAACCGCAACGTGGCTTCTTGCGCAAGCCTTTCCATGTCTGTCAACCCGGTGATGGAAAACCATAAATTCGTGGCTATTCCACATGTCCCAGAAGATCCGGAGATGGGATATAGCGTCATTGTTAGCAACGCAGGCGACTGGACTCGGGACTTCATCAATTCTCCTCCCACTCATGTTTGGCACCGTGGAGCTCCTATCATAGGCATGATGCGGATTGCTGCGTGCTTCCGTCCCGTACTAGTGATTGCCACAGGCTCCGGGATCGGACCATGCCTGTCTTTCCTAAATTGCCACCGGGGCCACCCGGCGCACGTGCTGTGGTCGGCACGATCTCCAGAAGAGGTTTACGGCGGCGAAATTTTGAGCGATGTCCTTGAAGCAGATCGAGGCGCACTCATCGTCGATACCAAGGAGAGTGGTCGGTTCGACTTGACAGAAGTAGCGTGGGCCAAGATGCAGCAGACCAAGGCTGAAGCAGCGGTGATACTTAGCAATGCCAAAGTCACTAGAGACGTAGTATTCGGCCTGGAGGCCAGGGGTGTCATTGCTTTCGGCGCAATCTTCGATTCCTGAGCACGTCTCAGTTGTGAGGGAAGAGTAGGGTGACAGTGAAAGAAAAGTTGGCTTTGGAATGAGTGAGAATGGCTCAGCCATGATGACATCAGGGTGATCTCAACACCGTGCGCTACGTCGTTTTGTGGTTGGCTAGATGCAGCCACGCAGCGCGAAGCTCGTAGTGGGCTTTGGGCGCCCAGACCCGTGCAACGAGTGGTTGCGCCGGTGAACACGACAAGGAACGGCAAAGGGCAACTTCGAGGGTAGAGCGCTGTGGCATGGTCGCGGAGCAGTATTGACACACGATAGCGGCATCGACGCGCTAAATCCACGAATCAAGCTAAGCGGCGAAGAAAGCGCCGATAATCAAGCGTTTGGGATGCGTGGTCGTATCTCCTTGTCGTCGTTGGCTCATGCAACCAGCCGCGCGCTTGGCACTATGAGTTGTATTCATCCACCACCCACAGCCCTAGCTTAGATGAGCTGGTCTCAATGTAGTCGGAAGACCGCGTGAGCCGCGAGCTTCTGTTGGATCAGGGTCAGTCTCTTCCTCAGTCAGAGGAGACCTTCGAGGACTTATTCGCAAAGGCAATCGATGAAATGGAGGAGACATGTAATGAGCAGCTGCAAACACCGCAAATTACAAGACCACAATGTGTAGAAGAAGGCCTCTTCGATGAGCTGCAAATGTCGGAAACAGCCGCTGACATTACCGATACTGCTCACGACCTTCGATGGGACTCCAACCCTAGACCATCATCTGGGCATATCGCTGATCAACTACGCCATCTCTCCGACGTCGCCGCGCTGCCCGTTTATGAGCAAATCTCTTCGCAACGTTCTCAAAGTGGTACCACAAGTGAAGAGGACAGATCGCAGAATCACACGGCAGTGGATACCTCTCACCAAAGATTCCTTGTGATGGACCGGCTTCAGCAGAGCAATCCATACCTCCACAGCGGCATCTTTCCGTCACCTAGTGAAAGCCAGAGACTTACTCGAACAGATAGTTGGCCATCAACCGGCCAAGAGCTTAGGTCAAATACGGATCAACCTCTACAGCTGAGTCTTTCCCCCTTTTTCTGGGTCAAGGACGTCCTTGGTACGTCCAGCACGGAGCTACTGAGTATTCAGGTAAACTTCTATAAGGCAGGAACAGGCGCGCCACCCACTCAGGCTAGGAAAGCGTCCACGCGCTCATGGTGTTTGCTGTGTTTGAAGCTCCTCGTTCAGTTTTTCTCTACCCTGGAAAGGTCCCGCGAAGCATCCACTCACATCTCCGGCATCGACCGCGCTTACAGCAACGTCGCACCTAACAAGTGAATCGAGAGATGGAGTACGATGGTCAAATTCGTAAACAATTCGTGTGCCAACAAGTTTTGGCCCGGCTTGACTGGGCGGCGAATCTTGACCTTAATTTTATGATAGTCTTCGAATTACGAAAGGAAAAAAGGCAATCTTTTTACGTGGGTGCACTGCCGCATTTTTTGAATGGTGTTTTGCCATCTTGTTTATCTGAGACCACAAGGCTTGATTCAGCGACGTCTGTCAAAATAAGCCGTGGCAGCCAGTACCGACCGTTTGGAGCTCTCGAGACTTTCGTTCCGGTAGCTAGGTCTTCATCTAGCCGAACGGCCTCTTGGGATGATGGCAGCGTTCGCGGAAACCAGCCTGCAACTTACACGCCCATGTCGGGGACAAATTGTAGGCTGCGAGTAAGCTGTATCATGCATGTGACCTTGAGTCAATTATCAACGCTGATTCGAACAATATGCGCGCAGGCTTGCGACACTAGGCAGAGTCGAAGTTTACCGCTTCCGCATCGTCTCTTTTGCAAAACGACAAAGGCACCTTGAACATAGGAGGCATGTGCTGGGCTAGGGAAAATGTCTAAACGTGTCAAATCTTTCCATTCAAACCTCAAAACCTGGTCCTGTCCAGCCTTGCTACCGATGATGCGAAGCTCAACAGTCAACCAATCCACTCACCGGCCTTCGCGACCTGTAGTGCTTTGTGCATAAAGTTGCCAACTGTACGATCATGTACTCATGTATCCACCCGAGCGGACGGCTGTTCTGCGTGACTAGTTGGTTACGCAATACGGTACCAAGATAATGTTCACCAAGGTGATTGACTTAATCAATGTACATGGACGCTTGCTAGGACGCGGGAGGCGGGCTCGAATGGCAAAAATGTGATGTAGCACAGACGACTTTTGTACAGTACTGGTAAGCCTATCTATTGCTATTCACCCAAAAGCTTATTAGACATCGTCGAAACGCCCCTCTACAGCCTGTCGGAAGTCTCATCTCCACTATTGAATGAAGGGATCTAACTTTTTCAAAGTCTTTCACGCCCCTCGAGCCACCAACAGTGGGAGAGTCTAGTAAATCATTTTTTAGAGACGTTGCCACCTAACCATAACGCCCCGGAAGACGGCAGTCCAATTACCTTCAAACTGACTACTGAGGTGAAAGATGTACACCAACAAACCACAGTAGAGTGCTCGCGAGTAGCAACCCATCGGCGGTCCAGGCAAGCGCGAAAAACTTCGTTCCTCGACGACTTTCAATTCCGATTGGTTTCGTGAAGTCGTCAAACACAGCACCGCTTGCCGAGGCAATGCTTTCGCTAATGCTAGCCGCCAAACATGTAAAGAACAACATGAGGAAAAACATGACCTGAAGCGTCGCAGTGAGCTGAGGGCGTCTGTAGTGACCGACACAGATGAGGACTGACAAGAGTGTTAGCCCTGCGAAAGACGAAGCAAGAATGAACAATATCTTGAGTGCCCGGCGAACGCTGTTAAGAAACTCGGTGTCACAGCCCCGGCCTTCTCCTGTACGCTCATTTCTACTGCAGTCCTGCAACAGATGCAAAGAATGGGTTTTGCGGATCCCGAGACCCTCTATCGTACTTTCAAAAGCCTTTCCGGCTAGATCGGCTATCTTCTTCTCCACTTCCTCCGTCGTCTCCCCTGCTGTTTTGGTGGCTTGCGATGCGACACTGCTAGCCTTACTGTCGATCACCGACGCTAGTTGTGACGGATCTACCCCGCCATCCTGGAAGCCTGAAGCGATGTCCTCGACGTTGGCTCTGGCTTCTACATACGAGCTGGATACAGGTGACGCACCAGTTGCAAGCGGCATGCTGGACGACGACACCGCGTTGATCGTACCAGTCGCAGCTTCCCGCTTGAAAATATCTGCTAGGTCTGCCATCCGATCTTCCAGTTCCGTTCGGAGATCTTTCCCAATCTGAGTCCCGTCGATTCTAAGTACAAAGTAAGAGTCCATAAGACCGGCACGGCTGCCGGCAAAAACGCAAAGCAGTAGCAGGGCCAGCCCAACTGCTATCAGTACGATGCTACTGATTGCCAATGTGATCGCGAAACGTCTTCGTCGCTTTCCAGGCAAGTCGTAGATGAATTTGGAGAGGCTTCTTGGCATATTTCTTGGAGTAGAGGAAATTGCGCAAACCGCTACCGAATGTTCCTATAAGGACAGGGAGAGGTTAAAAGAGTCGAACGACGCGTCAAAGATAACGTAATGCATTTTTCGCCGAACGAACATTATCTCAACCTCTGCACTCTACAGCTCAAGCTGTCAACTTATACCCCAGACCGATTCCCATCATTTAGTTGCAAAACAGTTTACCGACCCAATGCCTAGCCTAGAGATGCTCTGTTGGTCTGCTCTTACGTCCCATTTGCGAATCCTCCACTCTTTGCGAATGCGCTCCGTTCGATTTAATGCCCTGACCCTAGCTCTGATTCCAACAAGAGCCAAGAGCAATCAGCCATCAAGTCCGGCTTCGGAGTTTCTGCTCGAGATCCCCTCGTTGTGCTCCATCAACGACTGCATCATGATCCGTCTTGCTATCCGTAGATTGCTAATGCATCACCGACGCTTACAGGGACCGGCAGGCGATCAATATACACAAGACAATAAAGAAACAGGATCACCATTGAAGGTGAAGGCGAGGAACTAATGCGACCGAGATTCTTGTATTGCGGTACCTGGATCGCGAAAATGTATCTTTATGCTGATCGGATATTCGGTCTCATTACGCGTTTCACTTGCCGGGCCTGTCATCACGATCGGTCAGTAGGTAGAATTTGGGACATGCCAAACGTAGGCGTTACCATAGTTAATCACAGCCGAGTGCATTCTGGCAGACTGCAACATCCCTCTGCGGCCTGGTATTCTGACACTAGAGGGGTTTCCAAGGTAGCATGACTGGTAATGGAGCACTCCGACATCCACTTGTCGTGCACGGGTCACGAGGGAAAAGAATTGTCAGCTTTAACACCGGCATGAGATCACTTTTACAACGCTTGATGCAGTCTATCGAGGATCCGTCAAGAATTGAACGTTTTGAGGAAGCCCTGCACAGGGTAAGATGCAGTTTGTCAGCTTGGCAATGCTGCTCTTCTTTCCCACTAGATCAGCGTTGACATGGGAAGTGCTTAGCTATCGTGTATTAAATCGCCCAAGACTCTTCCACCGTCCTCAGGCCAAATCTAGATCAGCATCCCAATCTGAACAGAGCAATTGCGGCCGAAACGATGCGACAGCAGGTCTACTTCAAAGCAAAAGATCAGCTCTTGTCTTATCATGAGATACGTAAGCCTCATCTCTCTCACCAACCTGCATAAGAAAGTAACGTCGTATAGCACACTGGCAAAAGTACAGTTCACATCGCAACGTTGGAGAACGTCTGCTAATATATTAAAGGGACAACGAGTATTTGCTCTACGGATATAGGTAGGTGATACGGACAGCAATCACAGATAACTTACTGATATGCAAGACCGACGAGTGGATCCTGGCTTTTATCGTTCAGGAGCGTGTTCGCTTGGCACAACGAGACTGGTAAGCAGCGAAATACGACTCGGGAGTCGTGTGCTGAAATCTAGGAGTCAACATCCACTCTCACCTCATCGGTTCCATTCTATTCGCCTGGCTTCCCCTCCATTTCTACGGTACGGTGTATCAAGAGGTCGACGATGCGGAGCCCGTCGATGCTGTTCTATTTTCCTTGTACTTCGCTGGGGTGGCTCTATGTTTCGGCTGTTCAGCTTGGTGCGTGATCTTGCGAGTCAACTGGACCTTAGCTGACTCCACCGCGCATAGCTGCCACATCGTGTGGAATTTGTCCGCGCCCGCCGCATGCTTGGGCAATCGGCTTGACTTTTGCGGTATAGTGCTGCTTGTATGGGGCGCCAGCATACCTTCTATCAACTACGCTTTTGCATGTGACTTGACTTTGGAATACCTGCATTGCTCTCTGGTGAGCTAGTCCCTCTCGGCGACGAACGATGTGATGCCACATGCTAACAGCGCCAGATCACCATCAGTGCTGGCGGCTGTATTCTCTTCACGCTCCATCCACGGTTCATCGGGCCAGCCTTTCGCACATTTCGACCTTTGGTATACGCCAGCTTCAGTTCATCCGCGCTTTTGTTTGTTTCGCACAGTATCTTCCTCTACGGCTTTGCCACCCAAAGAAAGCGCCTGGCGCTTGATTGGATTGTCTTCATGGGTTTTTTAAATATCGCAGGCGCTTGCTTCTACGTATCAAGGGTGAGAGTCTGAAGATAGACCTACGATTCTCCAGAAGCTAATTGTTTTTAGCTACCTGAAAAATGCTTTCCAAATCGGTTCGATTTTATAGGTGCAAGCCACCAAATCTTTCATGTACTCGTGCTGGCGGCGGGTCTTGTACACTATAAGGCTTTGATTTGCGCTCTTCGCGAGTCTAAAAATTCCAGGCATTTTTGTACTGCTAACGGTGCGTCATTTTAAGAGCTGTATGTTCCTATCAAAGGTCCACAGGGAACAAGGGTTAAGGAAAGGTGGCGTTATGTTACGACCATGTGAAACACAGGACTGGACTGGAGTGGCGTACGCTGGCGGGAGTCACGCAGCACCCGACTCGTAAAAGACTGGAAGGTTACGAGAACTGAGCACCTTAGGTCACCTGCGCAGCGATCTGTCGGGATGGAGCAACAAAGCAGGTCCCATGAAGACACAAATCTCTTGTGTATATAGCTGAACACGTTTCTTGTTAGGAGAACGTATGCAATCTCTTCACTTTATATTTCTGTACTTCGAACAAGGATATCGGGCTGCTCAGCTGGCGCAACACTGCTGAAAATTCAAGCAGAGAAACACTAAACGGCGGCCAGGAGCATTGGCTGAGAACTCGGAACATGCTCTATCTAACCCTATGTGACCTCTTCACCTCGCCAGAGAAGCCAACGGGAACATGAAGTCTCAACATCGATGACAGTCTTGCATCCACGGCACCACTAGCTGCGTCCGCCACGTATTCCATTACCGAATCTTTCTCTGCTAAAGACTTTGCAGTCCAAGCCCACCTCAAGCAGATAGGAATCGAAATAGCGCGTCGGAAACCGTAGTTTTCGCTTGCAAACGGTTCTTTCAGCTTCGTCTGAGCTTCGTCAGTGAGGATGAGAGCTTCCTTGAACGGTGGCGCGCCCTCTGATACAAAGTGGCCTGTTCATAGAATCTTCCCACACTTGTAGACTTGATAAGTCTGCCTTCAAATGGATTCGTCATGCTTTGGGCACGCTCGAAGCGATCTCGTACATCAACAGATAGGTGGTACCACGCTGCACAAAAGATAGATTGGGAAAGCTTTTTGGCTGCCCAAAATTGTTCTTGTTCAACCAAAAAGAAGACTATGTCGAAAAGACTGGCATTGTCTTTTTCATCTCTTGACATCCAATCGTGCGAGTGCGGTCGATGCTCTGATCCAAGGTAGCTTAGCGACATTGACAGTATGTCTTCTAGTAGCTGTGTCATGATTCTAGGTATGCATCTTCTGGCAAATATGAGCGCTTTGTGCGGGCGACCATGTTTCTGGGCGATGAAATCTCGCATGTGCTATGAAGTCATGATCAGCGCCTTGACCCAGTGAGCCTCAGTTGCTCAAAGACTACTTGGAACTTCTGCTGGTGCACCGGCGCTATAGACTGCGACACTTGACGGGCCTCTTTGAAGCACCCAAGCAACCCAAGACGCATCGTCTCCTCCAGCTGCGCTCCGACTTCATCCACCACCTCTATTCTGAAGTCTATGGCGAAGCCCACATTCTCTCCATTTTGCTCTGCACGCCATTCGTCGATCCTCTGTTCCATGCTTACTATGCTCTCGATGAGGCGTATTGTTTTGCAATTGGCTGGTTATAAGGTCACGGCTGCTAAAAGATTCGTTCCTTAATTGATAATCTATCTACAGTTGTGTGCGTTCAGTGTTTTCACCTTCATCACAAGCTCCTGGCATTGTATGGCTATGGCATTGGATGTGTCCCCTTACAGGATATTGCGCGACTTACAGCAAGATGCATAAAGAAAAGGAAAAGAGCTTAGCCAGCTCCTTGATACCGGCTGGAATCTAGCGTGCAGACGGAGGTGGCATGTATTAGTTCCAGAGGACATTTGATGCTTCAATGGAATAAACATGCTCTTGTTTACGTTCCAAGACCTGAAACCATCTGGCGGGCGGAGTAAAGATGCTGACCTATAAGCGTGGGCATTCTGGACGAAGCTTCATAGACCTGAGTTGTCTCAAATGCTCTTATTTCCGTCGTCAAGGTACCAAACTGCCTTTCTACGCTACCGCAATAGTATCTCTATGGTGTCAACGGCTAGGGCAATGCAGCCTCTTCTGTAATGACCCCAGCACCTTAATGAAGCGAAAAAGCTGAAGCCTTGCGCTTGCAGCCTCTTACAAATTTATTTGTGAAAGAAGCAATGAAGAGGTTTCCACTCATGAGCTACTGTACGCCGAGATCCGAAATGGTGAATCGGATTGTAAGCATTCATGGAAGCGTTCACAGTTGTCGAGGGGTGGTTAACACTACGTCAAGCGCCGGATATCACTGGCTGTGAAGTTGGGTCTTACACATGAGCCCAACCGTTATGTACTAAGACCTGCATCTCGTCAATCAGACAAAATCTTCCAATTTCGTTACGGGCCGCATCGGCCGCTTCCCACGCTTTCAGCTGAGGCACCCTAAGCTGGTCACTAAACCATGTGGTCGTGCACCAACGGCGGATCCTATTCCACCATATCCCACGAACAATCGTCCATAGGGACAGCCATGGGCCATTAGGATTGACCGAATCATATGCTAGTCCACTGTACCCGACTCGAACGTGCGGGTTGACCCAGACACCTTTTGTACGCGAGAGTGGGTTGTCAGCATGGATGAGACAGCATTCAGAGCCCTCTACATGCTGCGAGGCCAAGCTATCAGGTACCCCTCGGAATGTAAGGTTGTATGCGTAGAAGGCTGAGGCATCCATAATGGCTACCGCGGTGTTAGTTATACCCTGCTATCATATTCGTAGGTCGAACTTGAAATGAATTGCGCTTCTAGTCACAGTGTATAGTGATGAGAGGTACATACCCATTCCGTTCCAGCAGCTGCTCACAGGAATGATGTCGTTCGCAAGGAGAGCTTTGCGAGAGCCTCGCGCTCTGAAGAAAGGCCACGTTTGTTGTAGGGCATCATGACCCTCGGAGTCACGCATCGCAAACGTATCGTAGAAAGAAGGAGGCGTCGAGAAATCTATCGAGCAAGCTGCACCATAATTGCCATTCCTTGTCCCAATCAAATTCTTTATATCTTGGGTCGTGAACACCACGTCGTTTAGAAATAGGATCTTATCAAAGACTACGCCGGACTCTCGCAATTCGAAAAGAGGCTCCATGACCAGGTTTCGCAAGCGCGCCAAATACGGTATTCTCCGTAACTCGAGTCTGTCGCGTGGCGTTGAGACCCATCCTGTTACAGCTGGCGGCTTACTGATCTCGTCAAAATGCGTCGTCGGATCCAATATAATTCGCCGTTGTACGCCAAGTCTGTCCAGATCGACATCCAAAACCTTCAACGCGTCTTTCGAGCGGTCCCAGCTGCCACTTTCTTGAATGCTGATGTAGACTTCCTGAGTCCCGAGCTCTTTCACAAGGTCCAGAACTGCGGGTATCCAATTGTTCCTCAGAATCGTCTCACTGTTCCAATGAATGCTTGCAATGAAAATCTTTCCGCTCTTTAACGAGCTTGGCCAGGGCGCTGGCTGGCGGTTTAAAGCGGATCGAACACAGGCGACCTCAATGACAGTCCAAACTAGAATGCCGAGTAAGATGACGCAAAGGATTTTGGTTAAGTTTTTAGACTTCCGTTTCCAGATTTTCATGCTTCGGGGTCGTCGACGAAGAATGTACCTAGGGATGCAATGTGTAAAGGTCGGGAAAAAGTGTCTTTGTATGCTCGATCCAGAGGTACGTACCTTCAGACATTGGAGGCAATAGCCAAAAGGGGCTCAACCGACCACGCTAAATTTTCGCGCTAGACTTTCTTTAGGCATATTGTTATAACATACACAATTTGAGTCAAGCTATAATGGATCGTCTTCTGCGACTTTTGCTACGATATTGTTAGTATGAGTTCCTCTATCTAGGGGCTACATTATTGTTATACTAAAGAAACACTCTCTGTCAAGGTGAATGCGCTACAAACACGCGAAACATGAGACGCGATTCGCTAACAACAACGGACGCTGGGAAGAGCTGCGCGTTACCCTTTGAAAGTTTTCTTCTGGATTTGAAACAACTGGAAGCGCACGCTGTTCTCTTACAGAATTTCTCTGTTGCCGCATCGTCGTATCTATAGACTTCGCAGACTCCCTTAGAGGCACTAGGACCGTTCAGGCTAGCTCTGTACTGCTGAAGCCTAATTACTGTTTGCTATGCATGATTCCTTCAAGAATCACAGCGTTCTCTAGATCCAGGCAGCGGACAATGCTGACAATGAGACAAACATGCCCTGGTTTTTGACGGGCGGAGTAAGGATGCTGACATATAAGCGTGGGCATCTGCAAGAAGCTCCACAAAGCACTAAGTTGTTTTGGACAATCTTTCTCCTGTCGCCAGGGTACAAACCTATGCTGTGTGGTCCGTTTCCATGTGACAGCACCTGCTCTTCAGAATGGAGCGCAGCGAGAAGACAATCAAAGAGACGCTGGTTGAGAGTCGTCCACATGTGATGACGCGGCAGATTTCTGAGCGCAAGACGGCGCCAGAAAACACTGCTCAATGCTCTTTTGAAGCGGAGGTGAGGACTCGATATGGGGTTCCTGAGTGGATGGAAGACTTCTTCGGCATGAACTCTCAAGGCAATCTGGTTTACAAGGGTCTCAATGCACTCACCGGCTCCGCTGGTATGGAAATTGCGGCACTCATTCGGCATCTTTGCGATGAACACGATGTACACCCGCCCTTCCTCTTCCGTTTTGAGGGAATCATCCGATCACGCCTCGAGTTCATACACAACTCTTTCCGCAATGCCATGAGGACTCACGCATATAATGCTAGATTTCGCTACTTGTACCCTGTAAAGGTCTGTCATCGACACTCGGTCCTTCAGTCAGTCCTAAGGCTTGGGGACAAGGACCAAGTTGGACTCGAAGTTGGCTCACGCACGGAACTGGCAATGGTTCTGGCCTGCGAAGAGGCAAGAGGACGGATGATAGTTTACAATGGACACAAAGACCGAACCGACTTGGCTGCTGTAAATCGAGCAATGGCGAACGGGTACTCCATCACACTTATCGTGGACAGTATGGAGGCAATCGAAGAACTCATCAGGTTTGCAAAAGACAATGCCTGGGATCCGTCAGTGGGAATGCGCATAGCCACGGGTGCACTCGGTGTTGAAAAATTAGATGCGAAATTCGGATTAACTTCAACTGAAGCAAGGGAAGGATTGAGATTGCTGCAGAACCATGCATTTTCGCACCAATTAAGGATGCTCCACGTCCACAGCGGCTCTGCGTCGACCGCTGTGCTCGAGGCTACCATACGCGAAAGTCTATTGATTTTCTACGATCTTAAAGCTGCGGGAGCCTCCAACCTCGATACGCTGGATTGCGGAGGCGGAATGGGCGCCTTTGATCACGATAACAGATTGGCGATCCCGGAAGCATCATCTGCGCGCTCCGTGTACCCGAATGCACTGGTAAGCTGCTTGGCAGCGACTTGCAGGGAGCTCGGCATGAGACAACCGAACATATTTTTAGAGAGCGGCCGGGCTCTCCTAGCACAACACGCCATGCTGGTGATGAGAGCGATAAGCGTTAAGGATGAACGAGCGGGGGCACCAACGGTGGTTTTCTGTAATATTTCCATCTTTCGGTCGATGCTGGACGTCTTTTTGGAAAAGAACAAGTATTTCCTCTTGCCAATACAGGGACTTGGCGCTTCGCCGGAACTAGAAGTCAAACTTGCAGACTTGACAGCTGATCCGGATGGCATCCTGGACCAATATGAAGGAGGGAAAGGACTTCTGTCGCTTCCTTCCTTCGCTCCAAGGAGGGAAGAGCCATTTTTCTTGGCTGCAATGGGTGTCGGGGCCTATCAAGACGTACTTGGGAACAGTCACAATGGCTTTGGAAAGGTTTGCGAGGTGTTCCTGTCGGCCCAGCAGGGTGCAAGCCCCATCATTGCCAGAGGATCAACGCTAGCTGAGCAGCTACGGGGGGAGGGTTTTCAAGAAGAGCACATTTCTCGTCTCCGGCAGTATTCCCTTGACACAGCGTCGACGTATCTTCAGTAAAGGAAACCCACCAAAGGCCCTGCAGAAAGGCTAGAACTTTCCACATCCTCAAGACGAGTTCTGTTCGCTCGTAACAGCCTCATCGAATGGTATATAGTCGTCTAGCCTACTGACTCGGATGAGCCGATACGAAAGTAGATATGACTCAACCCGTACATTACTTAGAAGCTCGTATCAGTGAGTTCACTTGGAAGTCAAGAGACAGCTAGAGACTAGGACCGATGTTCGCAAGAATATGCTTACATAGAGGCGGAAGACCAACTTTCTGTCCTGTCGTCTTCTTTGCTCGAAAACCTGCGATTCAGAGGAGATGCTTACTTCTCTTCAAGGCCAATATCATCCAGCTCGCAAGCTAAGGAGCTTGATCGGATCTGGACCTCCCGTTTCAAGAAGGCGGATGCCAATAGGAAATAATAAGCCCCGCTCGACGACTGCTGCTTTATTCGCGAGCCGTACACGCCCTGAGATCTTCGAAGTGTCGTGCAGAGCACGTTAAGAATCCACTATTAAGTTTGCGCCCAACCGGCGATTGGTACGTCGTTCTCAAGCCTCCGGATATGAGCCTAGGAAAGAAGATTTTATCTTTCATGCCAATGGCATGCCTCCTCTGCTTGCCTGCAATGTTGGTAAGTGCGCAATTCGATTGTCTGCATCCATTGATGACATACTGATCACTTAATGGAAAGGAGTATCTCAATGGTGGATACGCCTTTCTCCACGAAGCGGTGATGGCCCGGTTCCCCGCTGCAGGAAGCGCTTCTCCTTTCCTCGCGCAAAATCTGTACTCGATTGTGACCTGCGTAGCGATTATGCCCATGGCATCTTTGACACGTAAAGATAACAGCAAAGACATACTTGTCTTTGCGCTGGCATGGAACGGCTTCTGGTGTCTGCTGGCGGGCAATGCGAAGACCCTGGGGACCCTCTGTTTAGCGCGGTCAATGCAAGGGCTAGCGGCAGCAGCTGTTATTCCCGCTCAAATGATAGCTATCCAGACACAGTCGGAGGACCAGAACACGACCAACATCGCAACGGCACTGACTGCTGCTCTCCCAACAGCCGGATACATCGCCGGTGCGAGTATTGCAGCTTTAGTGCCGAAATATCTGGAGTGGAAGTGGTTCTTCCACACCGCGACGTTGATGTCGATGATCGTCCTGGTTCCGATCGCGCTTTCAAAAGCCAACGTCGAACATTCCAGGATAAGAAGCCACAGGGAGCGCTACAGTTTTGTGAGCATTCTCCTGCTCATCGCGGGGCTTTCAACGCTGGTCTGCGGTCTCGATGTATTGCCGTACCAGAGTTCACCCACTCCCTGGACCATTGTGTGTCTTAGTTTTGGTGCCACCATGCTACTAGCGCTAGTGGTGCACGAAGTCAGATCGGCGGCAAAGCCCCTCATCCCGAAGGAGCTTGTCGCCAAGACCTCTCCGCGAAGTCTCCTGCTTGCCTCCGGATTCTTTTACGCCGAGTTCAGCATTCTCACGTTCTGGTTTCCAATATTGTAAGCACTCTCCTTTGCTTTGACAACTAGCCTTCCATTCATCCGAACTCTGGAATTAAGTGCTGGAAAATACTGACTTCATTAGTGCTCGATCCAAGTCCAGCCGAGAACTATTCCATACCGTCCTTGCATGGACTCCGACTGTGATTACATCTATCGGCCTCTCGTTGCTCGTCGAGCGTACTGCGCGCGGCAAAGAGCGCCGGTTCATTCTCTGGATGGCAGTTTCAACAATCGGCTGGATCATCTCGCCGTCCCTACTAATAGTGACACCCGCTAGTGGAAGGCTGTTCTGGATACTTAGTGTCCCCGCTTTGCTAGCCTGCTCTCTAGGGATTGACACGACTTACGCGGTGTCTCTACTTGTGTTCACATCACATGCAGACGAAAGCGATCGAGGCATTGTTGCTGCAGTCTCCTGGTTAGTCTTTGAGCTTGGCAGTATTGTCGGGCTCGTAACATCGAACACCCTTGGCCACAAAGTCGACGGAGCGTGGCAGATAAGAGCACCATTCGCATTAGCTGGCGCTTTTGCGCTCGGCGGGTCGGGGACTTTTGCAATGTGCATAGCGATTAACAAGCTGAGAAGGAAATTTGAGCTAGATCAAGTTGACGATGAGTCATTCTCGCGTTTGGCTATTGAACGATCCCCAACATCTGTACCTAAGATGGACACGGCGATAGTGCGGGCATCTAATTACTAGCGCCAGGTGTTGTCGAGCCTTCTCCTTAACTTTCCGTATTCCCACTTTATAATTTCCCTAGTGTTACAAGCTGCGTAAACGGATTTGGATTAAACTGAATTAAATTACGCTTAGCTATTGGCGTCCATTATATCATTCAGCCAGGGGGAAGATGAATATAATATAACGCAAGTACTACAAGACTAGATAGCAAGCGTCTAACAATGACCTATTTAAAACAGAAACTTCTAGATAAGGCTACAGAAAGCGGTTAAGATGACGGGACTAGGACGATGAGTAAAATAGAATTTAAGCATATCCAAGATTCCATTATGTCTTTGGCTGCAGATAGACCTTATGGACAGAGCATTTGTGTTGGTTCTCTTTTGGATTAACAAGTACGTTTCTCTTAATTTCGATCCTCCAAACCGGCCGCTTCGAGGCCTCATTCGGGCTCTTTTAACGGCCTAGTAAAGCTCCGTGATAAGGCTTAGTCTCCCTATTGAAGTGGATACGAAGACGGCACTGTTCTTTCGGACATCATGTATCTTTCTCGCGCGTTCGATGCTCGGTACTTCAGAGAGGAGGACTTGAATCACTTCGATCAGAAGTGCGTTATCCGTCGCTAACTCTTGCATACTTCTGGGGCTAAGTGCAGGCACTGCACCAAGAGGTCGATGTTTTTAGCCTGTGGCAACGCAATTTCCAGATCGTGTTCAGCCCGGGACCTCACCAACCCTGTACCACTTTCGAAAAGCTGCCCTGTATCATTGCGCCTTCCATGCTCTCAGCTTCCCAACGTTCGGTGAGTCGCAAGCCAGGATAGGTGTTCCGCCGTCAAACCCGTTGAGCCCATCTCGGCACCCTGTTGCAGTCCCGTTTATAGACCATTGGAACATACACCATTGACCAGCATCCATGCCACATACACCGACTGTCCATCCGGCTTTGCGACCTGAATCTTTGTCTCGATAGAGCCCATAGCCGGGACTGCTTTCCTTACTTCTCACAAACACGTCGAAGAAACAATCGTATTGAGTGTCAGCAGCTGACGTCCGAAGGCGCTAATACCTGTTCCACTGGTAGCTGTCAACTTTCGGGTGCGACCCAGCTGCGTGAAGATGTGGTCTTCGGTGAAAAGAAGTAGCTGTTTCACGAATCGTTTCGGTCGTGTTACCCATGGATTACAGGCTATGAGGAGGACTAGTGATGTTCATCTGTTCGCTCAGACATTCGCCGACTTGATCAACAAACTGATCGGTCGCGCAGTATTTTCAGCAGATGTACGTCATTATTTTACCGTCACAGAAAGCTTGCATGGCGGTTTCGCTCTGGGTTTGCATCGCGATTTTTTACAGCAGCAGATGGGCGCGGTTACACGGACGATGTTGTAGCTCGATCTCCTAAGGAAGATCCTGATTCCTACGGCACAGTAAGACATGGGCTAGACAGAAACAGTGAATCGATGGCCGAGTTGACAATCCCACACCCGAAGATGTAGCCTCGCAAGCTATTACGGCGGTGCAGAGGGGACCTATGCCACAAGACTAAAGCTTAGCGGACGGACAATGAAAGAGTACTGTTGTCTGAGAGAAGAACAAGCAAGTCAACGATGCTGCGAGATCTCATTCAATCTACGGCTAGTAAGGAATGTCTCCCATTGTGATGCAATTTTTATCGGCAAATGTCTCGTCATCTCTTAAATCAGATGGGGAGACTAAAATTGCGAGTAGTGCTTCGATGTGGCCGATAGCACTAGTCTAACGCATGTAGGGGAATAAGAGGCTTTCTGTCATTTTGTGCTACTCCTTCGTCTACATGTCCCGGCTTAGAGCCTTGGTTTGTGCTTCCTTCAGACCGAGGACGGTGTTCTCGGGGTGCCGTTGTGTTCGTTTCCAACTTACGTTCCCGGATCGAGTCTTTCTGAAAGGTTCTAACTTATTGGGCGTCGCACTTTCGCCCAGACCGGGAGATTCATTGTCCGCTTCTTGCCGAGGATTGGTCCTCGTGGTCAAAGAGGGAGTATCTATCGCTCCTTCTGATTCGCTCCCTTGGTGATCAAAAGAGGCGATCCCCTCCTGGAATCTATCATCAATGTTTTCGAGGTGACTATAACTCCTCCTGGGCCTCTTCAGACTTCTAGCTTCCAAGGGGATATCGGTCGGGTTTTCCCGCATAGCACCCGGATCAACACCAGGCTTTGTATTATTGGAAGTGTTATTACAAGCGCTTGTTGTTCCTTCGGGCTGAGGATCTTCAGATGGCGGGAAATAATTTGAATCTCCTCTTTCTACGATCTCACCTACTCTAGAAGCTATGTCTGCAGTGCGAGACTTAATGAAATTTTCGGCAATTCTACTAAAATTTAAAAGATCCGAACTGTGAACGGAGTGAAAGAAGTCGAGAACTTTTCTTAATCCCTCTTTCTGGTCTTCTAGTATTCGGTTTCTACTCGTAAAGTTTTCGTGGTTCGGATCAAAACATCTCCCCTCGAAGGTTCTTTCTATCTTCCTGTGATTTTGCTTAACTTGGGTAATGTAATCGGTACATACATCTTTTAGTGCCATCCTTAAGGTAGTACAAAGACATCAAAAAAGGAGAGGAAGCCTTACTTCCGATTGCTATGTATTCCTTTTCTACTATGTAAATGTTAGCCGGTCGCTGGGAGAGATCTCGCCCAGTAATGGTACATGAAAACTCCGTTGTTGCTGCTCTTGCTGCTCTCTACACACTTGTCTTTCCCAATTCACATTTGGAAAGTTTTTAAGTGAGGGACAAGACACGTTACGATGGCCTCATACAGAGTGGCCCATAGTCAGATTTGGAGGCCAGCTGTTTCAGATGACTTCCTTCCTTTGGCAAGAAGGGTAGGCCTTGTCGACGTTCGCTGTGAGGAGTTACGGCCGCAATGGTGACTGGGTCGGCAAGCTAATGACAGTATACTTCGCCACACGCCTTGCGAATGCTGTGTACCAAAATGGTGTTAATTCGCGAGATGTCCAGGTTTGCTCGTTGAAGAACTAGGCAACACATGTACGTATCGCTTCGGACTTATCCTGCTACTAAAATTACTTATTGGCTGAGTACAACATCACTCTCACGAAGCTGTAAAGTCTTACGACTGGAAAGGCGAACTCAAAATCTCAAAGGTCCGCTGAACTGTTATCGAACTAGATTGGAGTAAATGTTCAATGGCTGCCCCATATACTAGGTCTGTGTCGTTTCAATCGCATTGTGTTTTCTTACAGACAGCATGAGTTACACTACATTATTTCACTGCCCCTTTTTCCTCAAAAACTCACTCCAGGCTTCCACTGCTCTTAGTCTTGATTGCACGGCCACTTCAGGTTATATGTCTCTAAGGAATACAGCTTTGTCGGGCCTCTGTTCCATGCCGCCCTACCGTTGTACCCTTCTACTTCCTCATTCTTCTTTCCGAAGCGTTTCGGGTTAAGTGATTCCAATCACTTAAGCTTTTCATCAGCTACTGTCTACCATAGCAAATCTAGATCTCTCTCGCAGCTTGGCACTGTAGAACATGAACCAGAATGGAATCGGCAAGGCGATGCAGGATATCGCTCCCAAGATGCTACATGTCGCGCCCGCTCCCGTTCGCGCCAGAAGCGGCCGCGCGCTCAAAGGAAGAGCAAAAGCGAATAGTGAGCGCAGAAAGGTATTGGCCGCTACGGCCGAGGCGGCATGCACACTATAGGTGTCAACCAGGAAGTTGATGCACTGTTGAAAGGTCACATTGAATCCCGCGCCAATGAACGCGCCGAACGCAGTCGGGAGCAGCCAGTGATAGCCCGCAGCGGCGGTCCATCCGAAACCGAAGAGTCCGATCACAAAGAGAGTGCCGCCCAGAATGAGTGGAGGGAGGCGCGCCTCCGGAACAGCTTGGTTGTGATTGGATACCATGGCTTTCGCGTAGCGGACTTGATTCGCGAGATTGATACCGATTGCGCAAAGTACCCCCACGAAGAGCCCCAAAAAGGGTAGACTCGCCATCACTGGAGTAAGGTGTCGGATGTCTCTAAAGACAAAAGGGTAAAGCTCCAGCGTCATGTATAGCACCCCGTACACGAAAGAAGCATAGGCGGCGATGCACATGACGATCGGCTCGTAGATCAGCAATGAGAGCGGCAGACTCATATGTCTGCTCCAGATTGCATCCAAGCTCAATTGTGCTGTCTCATGCGGATGCCAGTATTTTGGGTTGCCTGTCTCATGCCGTTTCTTGTTCGCGGCCCGAGCGAGGAGAACTGGGTGATAAAGCTCCGGCAGAAAGCAAAGCCCGAGCGACGCTACGACAAAAGCCCAGAGGGCTTCGACGTACTCAGTCCACCGCCATCCAAAGCGGTGGTCGGCAGTAATCGCTGCCCCGATGACTGGGCCAATCTGTGCATCATCAGCATGGACCACTCTCTCGGTCACTTATATCAAAAGGGACGAATAGACCGTACAGTCGGTCCACCAACGGTACACATCGCATAGAAAGCGACGGCTGCACCGCGAGCGTGTGGCTCAAACAGGTCGCCAAGACAAGCCGACACATTCGTCACCGGGGCACTTCCGAAGACGCCGCCGACGAAACGGCTGAAGAACAGTCCGAATGCTGTTTGGCTACTCGCGGATGCCACACTGGTGATGGCCAGGCCAAACAACGGTGGGAGTAGACTCCATCGTCTGCCAAATGTCTCGCTAATCTAGCATTCGTCAACCGCTGGTTGTGGATTCCAAAGGGCTAACGGAGCTCGTGTGTACGTACCGGCGCCCACAAGAGAGGTCCGAATGCAAAACCTAACACGTAAAGCGACACGACAAATACCGTTTGTTGCTCTCCAGTCCCAAGATACCGTCCAACGTCTTCTTTGGCGGGCGCGATAATGCTCGATCCCAAAGAAGCGGACAGAGCGAGCATGCCAAGCAAGAACGTCAGCCAGCACTTATATAAAGGGCGCCAATTCCGGGGATTGTCTTTGTCGTTCTCGTCCATCCAGGTAACAAGAAAACTTTTGTCAAAGGCTTGGTCATTTAGCAACGGTGTCATTGGACTGTTCTCCAGCGCATGGCTGTCACATGTCGCAGTAGTCTTCTTGAGTCGAACGTCACAGGCGATTTGCGAAAGCCTCGACATATTGAAAATGAATCGACAGAGTCTAAGTTTATTGGAGTGGGAATGTAAAGGGAATCCATGGCGCAGCTTTTGATCGCCAAGGAACTTATGTAGGGTCACTAATCGTTTCTATGATGCCACAGTGTAGTACGCTTACAAGACAATCGCACAAGACTCCGGTTTAACGACCGGGCTTATATTCAGCAAGTACCTGGGTAGCTCTCAACAGTAATCGTTTGTCTTGGAAAGTCAAAAGCTCGGTCGACCGCAGCGCGACTTCATGGACAGCTGACTTATTCAAATTGGTAAGGGATCCTATGGACAGGCCGTGCGATGAAGGTGTTTCCAGGCAGAGGAAAGGCATCATCATAGCAAAGAGAGCGCTCCAGCCAAAAGAGCAACCCGCACACATTATCATGTAAGCCAGCTGTACATAGAATTGTCTGTACTCATGTACGTAAATGACAATTCGAATTTTGCCGCCCGGCGCAACTGTCGCTTGGAGCAAAGATGGCATTGAACACTAGTCCTACGAAAGGGACAAGAAATAGAAGCGTGGCACTAGAAGAAGGTCGACGGTGTCGCGGTCGCAGAACCCAAGAATAGGCAAGTGCGGTGAATGCCGAGTTGACCTTGACGAGTCCCCCTCCCGCGAAATCGATATGCTCCATTCGCATTTTACATCTATCACGCCACTGGACAGCAGACAAGTGTCGCCCAGCAAATTAGGAACAATACTGGGGGTGGGGGGCGGCCATGCTTGGCAATCACCCCTGCCATGATAGGCCGGGTGACAATGCACACTTCCATCTGGCACCTAGGTCAGCGCAGCTCCGCGAAGTCTACGCGGAAGAGAGTTCCGACCCGAAAGAAAGCATGTAGCAGTTCGGGAATCAGAGGGTTAACGGAGCTTTCTACTGCAGATAGAATCGCGAAGCATGCAGGGTGAGGCATCTGAGAACCTCAAGACAAACGAGTTGCACCGGCTCAAATTGTCAGAAAGCTCTGGACTGCAGTAGTTAAGCCCCACTACTCTCAATACTCCATGCCCATGTACTTGCACCCATGCCGACATAGTACAGAACCTTGGCACTGTGAGCTTATATACCCCATGATCACGAAATTGGTCTGCGTTACCAGCCTTTTCAACTTTTCCTCAAGTCTTCCGTTTGCGTGATGCATGTGTCGCTTGGTTTTGATCGTGCAAATAGCGCCGCGTTCCTTCGGGGAGTCTTGTTTGTACCGGAAAGAGCGAGGCAGTACGACGACCTTTTATGGCGCAACGGTCCAGACCTGTGGACGGTCGACGTTGTGCCTAATTGCACAACCTTGCCATGTTTGTTACTTGATGATCGTGATATCGATACCAGTTTCGCACTCACTGGCATAATGGTATCAGCCGCGCAGTCTCGATAGATCGTGGCTCGTACAAGTCGACGTCTACTTGCCACGGTCTCATTTCCTGAGACTGGAAGTCTGCCGAATTCACAATCTGTTCGAATATGCTGTCACCCTGGGGACGGTTCCAGCCCTGTGTCGACTCTGCGACCGCGTTTGGTTGCTTTCGTAGCAGACATTGCACTACCGTTAGATCTGTTGAAGTCAGTGGACATTATCGAAGCAGGTTTTGGGTGACAGATATCAATAGCCCTCATGAGACCTCTGTAAGTGCCCTCAATACCTTGCTAATGCCTCACATAGAGCGTTATGCTCTCTAATGCTGATCATTACAGAAAGGAACACGCTCTACCTCTAGAAACCCATAATTCTTAGGCGAAATCTTACTCTGCCTCGTTGCAGATAACAAAGAGATGCTCCTTTGCATGTCGGTCTTGAAAGCTCCACTCATCCTCGACCTATTTGTATCAGTAAGACCGAGCAGCTCTTTTTTTTAAAAGTCTTGCCATCATTCCTCGCTGAGGCGAACTTCACTACTGGACCATTTCCACTCTGGCGTGGCGGCTTAATCCAGCGCAAATTAGATGGTTGTCTTGTAGTCAAGGCTTTTCTAATCGATTCGTACTTGTCTTCGGCTCTATAATCGCTACGATCATAGAAACGCCGATCTAATTCTGTGATCACTTGCTTCCCCTCCTTAGGAAACACGAAGACAGAGGCGACGTCGAACTTTAACCCGAGACAGTGAACAGAGTTTGCAAGTAGTTCGTCTGATCCCCTTAGCTGCTCAACAAGCGAGTATATGGAATCAGAGTGCCGTACATAGTCGAATTCAAGACCGACACCTAGTAGCATATCCTCCGGGTCGTTCCCAAGGAATTCTCCTAGAGCCTGTATGAAGGAATAGTGCTGAGCCGCCATACGATTATGATTAGTCGTTAGATCGTAGACGAGTACAAATCGATCTTTCGAAGGAATCGAGGTTACTGTATAAGAGCAGTCCTTAACTAACGCTACCCACAATATTTCCTTTGCAGATAGAGACCGTCTGTAAACCATCTTTCGGTCGGAGTGGGTAACGACTATTTCTGTTTCTTGCAAGAGTAAGCACATAGCCGTTTAAAGTAAGATTGTTGGTACTAATTACCTCCTGGACTAGTAGGGAGGACGACTAGCAATCTTCCAAAGCCGTCTATACAGCGCCGCGAGACGTTGTCCCTCTCCTTACTAATGTGTTCTACTCCCTTAAGCCTCGCTCTAATAGAGAGACCATTCTGAGCTTCTGCTGGAGCGTATGGTCGCAGGATACGCTCGACAGCTTCAACAATGCCCTCTGTATATGGACAAAAATTTGTTAGTAGCTGTGTTAGTAGCTGTTCCTTTCCTCTATATGTATGACCTAGCTGAGCTAAAGAGTAAGGCTCTTTGCTATTGTATGTGGCTCCTGGAACTACTTTAATCTCCCGATATCTATTCCCAGAGTCGTTTCCGCCAATAGAAAATGGAGGTAGAGAAGGTCTTAAGGTATCCGTTAAGGGCCCGATGTCGTCTTCGATACTACTCTTAGAGTGTTTGTTATAGCGGATAGAGTTTTTTCCTCTAAGATCATCGCCTAGATTGTCCCCTGCTGTATCGTGGTCTAGATATTCTTTTTTTGTACACATTTTAGTGTTGTCGTATACAAATCTATTTCTCGCGAATTAAGATCTCCCTCGCCTTATATGGTTTACCCTCGTATGTAGCTTTATTAGACATACGCTTTGGAATCTTCTCTAAGTTTCCTTAACGCCGCTCCTCTCTTTCTTCCGTAGCAATTCGAGTAGTCGTATTCTAGACTATATTACGCAATAGTGCTCCATCCTGCTACGTTCCTAACAGGTTACTAGAAATTCTATACTGCATTACATTATCTTTCTACTAATTCGCTATTAAATTTCCGTAGCGTCGTAGATATAGTTTTACTTAAACTATTAATTGCTTAGGTCGTTATCCTATAAGTAAGGAAGGTCTTGTAAGGACTAGTTGCTTGCATATCCTAACTAATTGTAGGATATAAGGGGTTACAAATAGCTGTCCCTAAATAACATCGTTATTATAGAAATGGACAAAGTCCTTTAGACAACTCGATGTTGTATCGAAAGTATAAAATCGATCCGACATTTGAAGGAGTCTTTAGGTAGACATAGAGACGACATCGACTACGATATAAAGTCTTTAGTCTCTCTTAATATTACCAGCTTTAGGATCGAGTATAAACGGCGGGGAGCAATAGGTTCTTGATTTAAGACGACATTGGCAGAGAGTTTAGAGTCGCTTATCTTGAAGTTAAACTCCGACACGGTCCAAGACGTTAGATGTATTAGGGATGAGGATAAAAAGAGACGGGTGCTTTCCCGCTACACTAGACTTTCGAAACCTCTACATTAAGATCAGATCCCGCAACGAAACCGCCGGGCTACGATCAAAGGACGGTCAGAGTGCGGACAAAATGCTACTAAGTACAAGTGGCACATCACATGGTTAGACAACTATCTACCAGAGCGGACTTTGAATGCTCCGTCGGCGGGCAGTGTCGTTGCCTTTCCAATTATAGCGGACAGTCTTTCCGGCTTCTATCAAGTGTCCACAATGGCCCACTGATCATGAGAGACTCTGTCTGGCTGGACTTGCTACTCTCATTTCCTTTTACGAACTTCTTGTGGTCTTGGATGGATCGCGGGAACATTTTTCGATTCACAGTCGATGATTGTCTGGATAGCAAAGACATGCTATCTTCTTAGGCTTCGCTTTGGTCTGCAGAAGACGTCTCTCGGCGTCATGCTATTGACGTTTTCAACAGAAGTGGCGCGAGGACATTGCCCGCGCTGCATTAGAACTGATCGGTCATACGCACTACCCAGCGGCTATCTAAGTCGATGTTCTTCCATGCACAGATCTCGCAGTTGAAAGTCACTCCGCATTCGGGAGAGCCTCGAAAATTTTACATATATACCTCGCTTGCCGGATTGTGAATGTGCAGTGACAGCCATCCCGTCGAGAAACCCTTGGGGCTTTGACGTCGCTCGATCTGGCAATCTTATCTGCACACGACTTCGGAAAGCGGAACGAGATTTGGCAAGAAGGCTGACTACCTATGGAAGTTCCTCGGCGTTCTTTGAGCTGCTTAACCCTGATTGATGAATTGGCCAACAATTCAAATCACGCGACACTCTCGGCAAAAGAACAGAGCTATGATAAGAGAATAAAAGAGAGTGTGAGTGTCATGGGTTTTCACAGACCTGACACGTCAGCAAATCTGTCTTGGCGGAAGAAGACGCAATCGACGCGATACTGCACGAGAAGATTCAGACGAGAGCCGGAGTCTTTGGCAGCGGCGTGCAATGCGTTGGGCCGACCAAAAGTGGATAATTTAGCAGTTCACGGAGAGTCTTGAAAAGCCCGGGGATGCGTCGTTGCCCCAATGGAGTATGCGAGAGCTACTGCGGGTCGCAATTGTTCTAATTTGTGGACCCATCTCGTGTTGTCCATCGACTCCTAGTCAGACAGTCTTGATTGGTTAGCAATGAGGGCTCAAGCGTGTCGCTGACCGTTAGGGGAGGTCAGCTTGGGCAACCCTCAACGTGCGGACCAATGCCGGTGGCAAGCATTTCTCAGATAAGTCCAGAGCTATATCTGGGTCATAGTCATCGCAGGAAGTAAGCAAGGTATTGCTTGACACCGCCCTTTAGTCTTCGATCGCGACAGTAGTTCACAGCCTATCCATTGACACTCTGCATATAAACAATGATGCCTTAATCTCATCAGCATGGCAAAAATAAGCAGACGAAGATGCAGGAAGAACAAACCGCAGTCAACATTCCCGAAATGCAGCGCGTAGTCCAGAGGCTTGGGCACTTTTGCACTCGTCATCGGACTGCTCGTCGCTCCCAAACAGTTGACAAAAAAATCGCCCTTCTTGGATCGACTGGGTTTCTCGGACCCTGGATTGCTGTGGCTCTCCTTCGCTTGCACCCTGGCTCCCAGATTGTGTGTGTCAATAGGCGCGAGGGGGCAGAACGACAGCTTTCCAAAGCCGCCACAAGCCTTCTGGACGATACCTCTACAATGTCGCGATTACAGTGTCATGTGATGGACGTCACGGACCCGAGATGTCAATCCGGCTCTGCCCTTGCGTCAGTCCTATCTGGAGTCGACGAGGTCGTATGCAACTCGTGGAGTACGGACTGGGCCGCACCTCTCCCGGCATTTGAGCCTTTTCTTGGGGCTCTCCGCCGCATCATCGATCTCAGTGCAACAGATATTCGGCCACCCCGGATCACTTTCATTTCGTCGATTAGCGCTGTTGGTAATTGGCCTATAATGCATCCTCATAGCTCCGTGATCCCAGAGGAACTGATTGATGACATGGAAAGCGCCTTGCCGCATGGCTATGGGGAGTCGAAATGGGTCGCGGAGCATATGCTTGGTAGGGCGTCCAAGACGTTAGACCTCCGCGTCAACATCATTCGGCCAGGCCAGATAGGCGGCCCTGCAAATACAACGCTGGCTGAATGGCCGCGACAAGGGTGGCTATACCTCATAATACGAGAGTCCAGAAGGCAAAGAACTTTCCCTGCGAACGTTCAACCTTTAGACTGGATCCCTGTGGACGCCCTGGCCCGAGGAATTGCAGAGGCCACAAAACGCGAAACCGCCGACGAGCGATTGTGTGTCTTCAACATGGTCCATACCCATCCAGCAGATTGAGACCTACTGCGTTCAAGCTTGGAACAGATACTTGGTTTATCGATAAGGCCCATCGGTCTCTCACAATGGCTCAGTAGGACAGATCCACAAATGAACAAGCTATATGGCTTCCTGAAGTCCCTAGGAGATGGTCGGGAAAAGCAGATGACGTTCCAGAATAGGAGGGCGGCGGCGATACTACCGCCATTGCCCAAGATTGATCACGAGCTTCTCGGGAAGTGGATGGAGAGTTGGGGGCTTAACAATGGCAGTGTACGGCCCAGAATCTAGAGCTTTTGCAAGTAACAGCGATTGCTGAAGTGCGTATATGATGAATCAGAAGCAAGTACAATTTAGTCATCTCTGAAGCAACTTGTGACTGCGGTTGAATCCACTACACCACTACAGAAGCTTTCTCAGATACATCTCGAACGCTTCACTTGCCGTCGAGCCTCGATATATGGGCGGCATTTTGTGTTAATGCTACAACAATAAGGTGTCTCCAGCCTTGGTGGAGGGTCTGCCTTTGCACCGGCCCCCGCGGCCTTCCTTCCGAGCGCTTCCCCGCCAAGACAGCAGCTTTCATGTGCGCCATCCATCAGCCGTCTCTCTACGTCGATATGGTAAATGTAACATGTGCGCGGAAGGTGTGCCTTGGTGGAGGGTCTGCCTTTGCACCGGGCTGGCCTGGACCGGCGACGAGGCGGTCTTCCGAAAACCCTGCTTTTCATCGTAACCCTAACTGAGAGAGAATGGACGCCTATTGGGGGTTTTTCTCTAGATCCATATTCTGCCTTTTTGCTACGCAACGTATCGTCTTCTGGGAACACCTTCGTTTAGCGGTTGAAGCGTCCACATTACACTACCTGCCCCGGAAGAGCGCTGCGCACCCATGAAGCTATCAAGCGGGTTTCCTCATCATTCAGTGACTATATGAATACTATTTTTTGCCATTTTTTTTCATGTTTGTGATCTTGGTGATTTTCATAATAGCTGTCTGTTGGTCCGGGGAAAGCGATTTCTCGCTCTGCAAGTTGCCACTCGCCACCGAGGTGTTTGACTGCGGCTTCTTGTCATTTTCGCCCTTCATTAATGTCGTACAATGATTTAGGAAGGACCCGTCAAACCTCGGAAGCTCGATGTAACACTCCGCGAGCTACCGTCTTCGTTCTTGCGTCCAAATATCAAACTCAGCGCCTGAGTTGGAATCGTTATCAATATCATGCCGCAAAGTACTTCGTTCATGTTCGAATGACTTCTACTCTCGATTCTTTTGATGGTGTTGGGCGAGAAAGCGGACATGCGCAGCATCGAAACTAAGAAGAGAGTTCTTCGCAGTCTCTGTGGGCCTCAAATTAAGACCACAGGAAATAACGTCAGAAAAATGCACGCCTGAGAGAGTGAAGCGCTTCGAAAACACTCGATGTTGGTGTCAATCGAACGTGACTAACAGACTGTGTTTTCTCAAACCGCTTTGCGAGTCGTATTTAGTTCATACCTAGACAACTCATTGTCGGTGTCCTCTGTCCCATCCTCATGTTCGCGATCTCCGAGCGCTGCAGAAAGGCATTGATGTAGTTAATCGCCGCACCAAACGACATCTGCTTCAACGCGAACCCAACCAATTATTGACTACAAATTGCACGAATTGTACGAATTGCACTAATTGTACGAATTGCACGAATTGCACGAATGGCTCTTGCGCACTTCTTGAATCGCTGGAGCAAGAAGCGCAAGCAGAAAAACTATGAAATCAAGCCGATCCCAACACTCGTGCACTAATGGATGGTCTTCTGGTGGTGCGGTTGAATCGAACTACAGCGTAGCTCGAGCGTAGTAGAATCGCCGATGTGATGCCCTTATGTGTTGCGGCCGAAGACCATTGAGGATTGCTTTGGATACGTAAAGCTGATTGCCACCGGTCTCTTGCGGCCTCTTTGACCTGGTCGAAAGCACTAGCACTAAAAAGCGAACCACGTCGCTCACTGCAAATAAAATCTGGACGCCCCAATAAATCGCTCCATCGTCTCCACTCTGGATCAAGCACATTCAATATCGTGATCAGGCTAGATTGTTGGCTTTTCATGCTGCACAAGCAGCCCTGTACAATGGCCAAGGAATCTGTAAAACGTCCATGCCTATTTACTAAGTAGGAAATCTTTGAAGGTGGTTCCCCCATTGAAACTCAACTGATGCACTTGGCTCTCTTTCGTGTAAACCGGCATCTCTACTCAAAGTCGAGAGTACGGAATTTTTTCGATAGATAGTCAATAAGCTCCCTCACATCCTCCTGCTCCTCCAGGTCTCCAATTCGTTCCTCAATTACTTTAATCTGTCGTTGTGACAACATACTGTCCGCGTTGGTTCTCCACTTGGCACGAATTTCTTCGTTCGAGAGCGGCCTAGTCGTCGTTGCGGGACCGTGGACTTCTTCAGTAAACGTTGACCCGTCTTTCATCCTCAAGTGGACAATTGTTCTGTCTTTTTGCGAGTTGTTGAATTTTGGATCGCATTCACATTGTATCTTTGGAATCAAATCCCAGATGATGTCCCGGTTGAGTCTCGAGTCTGAAAACTGCGGCATCTTTACATTGGAGTCCACGAGTTGTGCTGCGACACAGTATTTGGTCGACATCTGTGCAGCCAAAGCGTTAATTGGTCGCTCTATGTCCTGTCCTCCGTGACCGTACCAAGCCTCTGACTGTAAGATGCGTATCGATTGGATATTGCGAAGATGCAAAGCGATCAAAGGATGCCTTGACTGTATGTTACGGATACAGTCAACAGGCGCATGCGTCCCAAGCATGGAGGCGTAGGGTTTGACGCAGATATTCTGTAAAGCGCTCCAGTCTGAGCCCAGATTCCGCACAAGACTTTGAGCTTTGGTGAACGTTCCAAGCTGCGAACCTTGATTGAAAGCGGCAATGAAACCACCATATCGCTTCTCAAAGACCTTGCTGATGCCGGTATAGCCTGATTGTGCGAGGATTGCGGCCAGAAGCCCAGTCGATGCACCAAAGCCGTGTTGCATTCGTTTCACATCCGCTCCATCTTGTGCTCCCATTAGTCCGCTGGCTTGAGTGCAGGCAGTACCAAATGCATCTTCCGTCTCTTTTGGGGAGAGTTTCAACAAGCACGAAACAGATGCGGCGGCCGCAGAAGGTCCGAAAACAGCGCCCTATGTAATCGTAAGCTTTGATTTTCTTATCCCAGGGTCGTCGAAGTGGGAGGAAAGAGCACGAATGGTTAGGTCAGGAGTACGCACACTATGCCATCCTCTAGCGAGCATCTCCGGGCCATGTAATGTCCTCCCTACTCTTCCGCCAGTTTCGAAGCCCACGATGCAAGCCAGAAGAAAGGAAGCCCCCGAGACATCTGCTTGATGCCCTCGCCGTTGACTGTCGTATTGAATGGCAGAAAAAAGGGCGGGAAGCACAACCGAATTAGCGTGCCATGGAGTTTCTGAGTGAACGTCGTCGAGCTCGAATCCTTGGATATATGTGCTATTGAGTAATGCAGCAGTTCGGGGGGACACGTGCTTTTCACGTCAGATCCTGTTCTTTCGACTTGTTTGAGTAGAAGCTGTGACCAAACGCACCTTGTCCCAGCCAATCAGACTACAATAGCCACCTGGTTCCATACTCGTGCAGATTTCCGTAGCTCGTTTTGACCATGGTAGCTGCGCCCCCAGAATTGCGCAACCAATGCCGTCGAGAATAAGATACTTGGTTCGTTCCACGACACTTGAGGGTATGTCGCCAAGTTGAACCGAACTAACCCAATTGCTCAACTGACCTGTGAGACCATGAGGGTCTGAGGGCTGAGCAGCCTTCGGAGATGCGAGTCGATGATACTCCAGCAGCCTTTTAGGGCCGGCGAAAGTTGAAGAGAACTTTCGGTGAAACGTTCGTTTACCCGTACGCGCGAGCAGCATTCTGAGCTCTGGTAGACGTAACAAGATGGCAAGCCTGGGGTCCAGTAAGTGTAACGGAGGATCGTCTTGCTATATGCAATGCGAATAACATCTATGTTGCATGAGGGGCGAACTTGTGGATCCCGTCAACAATGCCGCCTTTGCTGGGGTTATGCTTACTATCACTCGACAGCTGACTGCTTACCAGCGACGCAAGTCAAGCTACGTCAGCGCGAATCTATCACTGTGTTTCTAGGCGGAGACCGCACAGTCTTCAACAGTACCCTCTCCGACCAAGCAGCGCGTATCGGCAGATGCCGGCCTCGTACTGTCAACTGCTGGCTATCTTTGCCATCCGAAAGACATTCGTCGTTGCAATAGCCACCCAGCACGGCCGTAAACGTAAGCTCCGCGAAACATCTACGGGAAAATTTGTTCCGCCATCTCAGTTCATCCCCGCGAGAATTTGTGGCCGTGACGAGCTCTTCAAGACATTATGCCAGCTGGTAAAGAAGTAAACCAGCGGAGAAGAGGGGCCCACACTCACATCTCGAGCGACCAGTTCGAGGAGTTGAGCGTAGGGGCTATAGACTTGTTTGTTAAGTGCGCGACGGTCCGTGCCATCAGGATTGTCGATCCGAAAGTGGGATGGCATAGGGAACTTTATCCTTGAATTTCTTCGCGACACCAAGCGGAGTAGCGCATTAAAGTCAGCGGTAGAGTATCTAAGGACTGTTGGAACCGTACACTGCACTGATGAGCTAAATGAATACTGGCGAAGACGAGGTCTGGAGGGAACAAGTGGATGTCCTAAATGTGCTTCTTAGAATACTAGAGAATTCAGGCCTACTCAAGGTTTCATACGCAGACTACGAAGGAATTACGTTTAACGTGTGGCCCTAGGAATACTTCATTGACTTTGAATCCAACGGAATTTTTTGTACATGACGATACAGGAAATGTATCGGAGTGGACATTGGAAGATTTACCCGGGCGTTATGGAATGGTCGCATCGTTCCTAAGTGAATACGGCACCGTGAGCCGCTTTCTAATGAAAATGGGCCGCGGAAAAGATGCAATAACCAAACAAATAATTTTGGTCAACTAGGCAGAAGACCTCTCGACGCACGAAATAGAGCCCCCTTGCAGATGGTGCGCCTAGAAGTGTTCCCTTGTTCGAAGGCTGGTATACGACTTTTGTGCGACACGGTAAGAATTCAGAGGCAAATTTTGTTGCCTCCCGTTTGGTAGCATGAGGTGGAAGTTGCAACTCCAAAGGTTTATCCATAAGGAACGCAATTCGAGCTAACCTTTAAATCTTTGAATTCACGTGATGCCACCAAGCATTATACTTGGTCATTGATACTCACCGTCCTTTCGTTTCCCTTTCAGGTCAACACGTACGGAAGAGAACAAAATGTCCAATTCTCTTCATCTCATCTTCGTTCTGATCGTGAATTGTCAATCACGATCAGACCAAGGCGGCTGGCAAGGCCGAAGTCGTTAAAACGCGGATCGCGGGCAGGTAGCTCTGATTGTGATGCCGGTGGCGACTTTGGATTTCTTACTGCCTAGTGTCGTCCCTCGTTGTTACTGTCGGCTCGCCACCAAGTCCGGTCCAAGGGACGATAGATACCCTGACCAAGAATACTGTCTCTTCTTGCCTGTTAACATCAGATGAAACGGCTGAAGAGGTCTCGTACGGTGAATCAATTGAGTCAACTATTAAAAACATTCTGCCCTATGTACTTGTGTCTTCATCCGCAGCCTCGAATTCAGTCTTTTCTTCGTAGTCTTCCTTTCGCAAGCCACAACCTCAAAGCCATCTAGCCCCAAAATCGATTGGCTTGCGATCTCAGATCCTAACGGGTGCTATGCAAGAAGATAGGCCGCTTAGTGCGGCCATCAATCTCTTTCGAATTCTCTGACTGCTTCGTGATCAAGCTGCTTGGACGTTGCTCTCATCGTATCGGAACCCTTACATTTGTATACCCAGCACTCCGTTTGTTGCTCGAGACGCAAAGTCCCCTGAAGGTGTGTCCGAGGCCGAATCGAGCGTTACACGTGTCTCTGCACGAGAGAGACGACATCTTCTTGTTTCGCATTTCTTCATAGAAGCTGTACGGAGTCGGCATGTAACAAGTTTACCTCCTGCAAGACAAATGTCCACATTTCGAATCCAATGCGGCCACGTCCATAAGGTGGACCTGCATTTATCTCAATCAATCGCTTCTTCAAGCGAATGTCACGCCCTCGGTGTAGCGCTTGCGATTTTTTGCGAGCGTAAGACCGGACTGGGTTGATCACGTCGGAATGCCTAACGCCGTCGTACAACAGTACTGATAAGAAGGTCGCGTTTGAGACCGTAGCGCTGACGATCGGACTATTGCGCAATGTCAACTTCAGGGTTCCGAAGGGTGCCCTGACCACTGGGCTCGCAGAGTGCCCCTACATTGACACCATACTCGAAGCCTGCTGTCTTGTCATCTCCTTCGAAGCTAGATCTCACCACCGTTGCGCGAGTCTGGTTTAGAAAGATGCATGTGAGCAAGACTTCGTACAGTCTATACTCGCTGTAGGTATCTTCCCACTAGCAATACTTTTTCGACCCTCATAGTAGTATGGCTAGATTCCCGTTTTATGGTACAGCGATCGACCTCTGCTGGTGCCTCACCGATATTGCTATAGCACGACTATGAAGTCTTCTTCAATAGCCTCTTTAGCTAGTTGAAAAAGCAGAAGTAACGCCCTAATTGACAGTTATAAGTGGCACGTACTATAGGCTTATAAGTAATTAATGCTTTATATTTGCAAAATGTTTATTCGTACTTCAGAGTAATCCCTTCTCTTCCTATCGTCTTGCTCTACTGCTCCAATATCTGTTGACTAATCATACTCTTTTATTTGCTAACCACACTTACAGTAAGGAATCGTTGCATCCTCGCGCGCAGTATCTGTATAGGGGTATATTCTGCGGAGTACGCTGTAGTACGTACAAGCTACTAGCTTCCCGAGCACGTGTCTATGGGTGTTTTCTGTTCTTATTCAACGCAGCTTCGACGACTAATTTCATGCCACCGGAATTTTCCAAGGTCAGACGGATCTTTTTTCTAAAAGATCACTTATTCCAAGATGATCAGCTGCTGCATAATCTATTTCAAGCTCCAAGTCCTCCTTAGGAGGCACGTACTCTTCTCCGTACATCAAAGCAATTACAGTAGCAAGATATTTCTCCGAGAAGATCTCACGGTCTAGAGGTATCGTCGATCTCTGCTTATAAAGCCCACTGAACTCGGCCCGAAATACTGGTGATCGAGCCTCAAGAATATCCTTGTGAGCTGGGAAATGTTTCTCTCCCAAGGTAAGAGTGATGTCTGGACTTCTTGCTTTGAGGTGCGCTGAGATCTTATTTTTCAATATGGCCGGTACAGTCTCGACTAAGACTAGTATCATGAGGGAATCTGGCATATGCGTCACTACGCAAGCGAGAATGACTGCTTCAACATGCGGAGTTGCTGAGTACAGTACATCGGACAGTGTCGAGCACACGGTTGGTACAGTCGTTGACGAGAGTCGGTCCAGGACGGGGGGAAGCAGTTGGCGCACGATCTCGGGCTGGCCGTTTCTGCATGCTGTGCATAGCGCATTGGACAGGGACGAGGAGCTCATCTTGCTGAGTCGCTGGTCCATGATAAGGTCACTTCACGATGAGCTGTTGAGAAAGTACCAGCTTCAGAATGAGCAGCAAATCAACACACATCAGCGGGCGCGGAATAGTCTGCTTTCAAGTACAAGATAAAGATACCGCGGAACTTCTGCCAAGCCTTCTAGGCAGCAGTCACTTGGACTGCGTAAGCAGAAATTGTTCCGTAACTGTCACTTCCTTCTATGTCACCATCAAAGCTCTATGAGAGAGACAGAGAACAGGTAAGCTTGGTGTCCTCAGCACTCGCCCCCACCATAAGCTCATTCTTGCCGGCCACTATCATCCACTGCTGATCTTCAGAGCTCCAGGTACTCAAATCCTTCCTCCGTAAATACATCTTCACGCACTCGCTCTCTCCAGGCCGCAAGTTCGGCGTCTTTTCGAAGCCGCGGAGGGGCGTGACGCCTGCCGGCTCGTTTGGACGACGAATATACAGCTGCGCTACCTTAGCTGCTCCGACGGAACCTGTATTGGTGATAGTGGCTGACACGATTGCAACGACATCAAACAACGATGCTACTCCATCAGGTACAAGGACGTCGACGTTCGGCGGAGCCAAAGTTGGTGCCGAACCATCCGTCCAGGAGACAGAGACATCCGAGTACGAGAAGCTTGAATAGGTCAGACCATGTCCAAAGGCGTAGCGTGGCTCGACATTTTTCGACTGGAAGAATTTGTAGTCGAACTCGCTAGGATCGGACAGATTCGCTGATGGAACGGCATCCGGCGTGACCACCGGATACAGCAAGCTTCCGAAATCCTCTGCTTTGTAAGGAATAGTGTAAGGGAGGCGACCAGATGGGGATATCTCGCCGAAGAGTAGGCTAACAAGAGCACGGCCTGAGTCTTGGCCGGGAAGGTGGCCCATCATGATCGCAGTGACATTTGGGTGAACAGCGAAGTCAAGGGTGCGTTGCCCAGCATTGTGGACAATGACGATGGTGTTGCTACACTTTGCAGCAACATTCACGATCAGCTCTTCTGAAGCAGGGTCGGCAATGCCTTCACGGTCATTTCCCTCAGATGCATAATCGTTAATGAAAACGAGACAACCGTCCGTCTCTGCGTTGACAAAGGGGTTGGTCTGAGACGCATCAAAGTTCTACTCCAGAATGGTGCCATCCATCTCAGCTTTCGCAGCAAGGGCAGAAAATGGCTATGCAGAGTCAGTCTGAGTGCTTTAAATGCTGATTTGGTATGATGTAGCTTACCGTGCTCACATACGGAGGAGAGTTGCCTCCGCTACCACCTCCAACCCAGAGATTGCCGAGCGTGGCCGACTGGGGATAGCGGATTTTCTGGAACAGCATACCAAGGAGCTCCTCATCAGACTCCTCAAGGTCAAGAGCTGCAGTTCCGAAATTCCAACCATTGAAATCCGAACGGCCGGGCATCAGGACAGGTGGCATCGTCGCGTCATAGCCAAATAGGTTGAGAACTTTGGCCGTCTTCAGAGGCAAAGCGCCGTCGTTTTTGACAAGCACATGGCCCTCGAGAGCTGCCTCGTAAATCGAAGCTTTCGCAGCGGGGTCGCGAGCCTCTACTGTGTCATGTGGAACGTTGCATCCGTCGGCGGCGAGGCCGATTCCAGGCCCGCCTTTGACGTCGTCAAAGTTGACATAAAACCAAGAAGCCACGATGCGCCGACCCATGTCCCGCAGTCTACTCTCAGGCAGAGTCCCGTTGCGCACGGCCATTTCCAGGTTTCCACCATCCCACTTGCCGATGCTGTTGGGCATGGCGACATCAAGTCCAGATGCGGCACTGGGCCATCCGGTATACTGGGCACCCCAATCGGAGACGACAAAGCCAGGGAAATGAAGTTCATCTTTGAGGAGATCATTGAGTAGGTCGCGGCTCTCACACGCGTGTTTCCCATTTACTTGCTGATATGCACCCATCATGGAACCAGCACCTGCGTGAATAGCATCCTGAAAAGGCCATGTATAGAGCTCGTGTAAATCGTGATTGGTGACGATGTCGTCAATAGCGGGGGTAGTAACGTTGTGGTCATTGGTGACAGGATTGCGGAACAGCTCCTGTTCATTGCCGAGAAAGTGTTTGACGTCTGCCGTCACCGAGAGTTGCATGCCGGAGACCATCTGCGAGCCTAGTTGTCCTTGGAGGTACGGATCTGCGCCGAAGGACTATACAGGATTTAGTATGCTGGCCGATCCGGACAGGACGGACAATAGCTTACCTCCCAGTTGCGACCCCCGGTTGCCACTCGACCTATGGGGCCAACGCAAACGCTGAGAGCCGTGTCGACTTCGTGGAATATCAATAGATGGCTCGGCAGGTTTTCATGCATGACCTACTTACCACCTTTGTTCCGAAATTCGCCACCCATGTATAGACCTCGCTCGTAGGCTAGTTTGCGGTTGAAGCTAGCCGCGACATGGATACCAGCCGGATATGCGTTGACGAAGGTAGTACCTCGAACCCCTGTAGGGCCGTCAGCCAGACAGATGCCAGGAAATTCAAGACGGGACACCGAGCCAATCAGCCCTGAGCAGCCCATCGTGTCCGACTGGCCAAGTGTAACGTTTGCGACTTCTGCTAAGGTCATTTGTTCTACCAGCTCATCGGCTCGGGCAACGGCTGTGTCCCATCGCTGCTTGACGTCTGCACACAGATGGTCAGCTGGGGCGAGTTGTCATCACGTAGGGAGGTCTCGAAACCTGAGAATTGCTTTTCTGGCGAGCGGTTCTCCTGCCAACCCGGACGAGTATGTTCCCCGTGTCCCCGGCGTGGAAAGGCTTCGGACCCACGAAACAAGAGCAACGAGGCGGCGAGAAGAGACTTTGCGGCCATAATTGTAGGTTTTATGGACCACATACGATGCCGCCAGTCATGAACGTTGAGGCGAGGTCTCTTATACCTCCAGAAAGACAAAGCCAAAATGGAGTCTTTCCATGTTTCTCACGCTCCGAGCGGCCGAACCGGACGGTACGCTTATCCCAGCCACCATTGCATCATCCAGATCGGATCAAAGCACCGTCAGTGTAAGCACAAGGCTTCGATAGACCGATGGTACTAGCGCAGGTCGCGTCGGCCAACTTACCCCGCTATCTCCGCCACCTAGACTTATAGCGGATCGATTGTAGGGCGAAACCGTCTGACAGCAAGTTCATGAGTCGGAGCAACCCCCGAGGCAAGGAGCAGAGACTACCGAGAAGACGCCGGGAATTGGAAAGACGGGTACAAAACTCGAGCAGAGAAAGGGAAGGTAAAGTCTCGAGGGCCGAAGAACATCGTCGAAATGTGCACGGGCAACTCTGGCACTGCCAACGCTTCGATAGCGGCGGCTTTTGTTGCATATTGATGCTCGCCGGGATCTTGTCAGTTGGATTTTGGAGCCTGGGGTCTGCTTCTGTCAACCGTCCGATGTAGAATGATAGCAGTCACATGACCATTCTGCCCAATTGAGACGGACGAAGGAGCGAGCCCCTGCTGCTAAGGAAAACGTTGTGGAAACTAATGGTTTTCTACTCAGGCTCCTCGCTTTCTCAAAAGTTTTGTTGACGGGCTATCACTACGACGCTGAACCTCATCCATTCTTCCTTGGCTGCACGAAGAAAGGAAAGCTCAATACGCTGCTGACCTTCATTCCCAAGTAAAAAGCGATTGACCTCTAGCGAGCCGTACGTATCACCGTCGCTGGGCAAGGAAACATTGACCTGAGCAACGTAGTTGAAGACAAGCTCTGGAAATGGGCTCGTCAGCACTATCTATGTCACTAACACCAATATCGACAGCCATGCTCAGAGAGGTCGTCACAGGCTGTCAATGGCGTGTGGTGGGTCACATTGGCGGTTTCGGCATCTCCGCAAGGCGCGGCAAAAGCAATTATCTTAGCAGCAGAAAAGCGTACCTGCGCCTGCAGCACTTTCAAATTATACAGTGGTCTTGTAATGTGTAGTTCAAAGTATGCGACAGGTTTCCCGAACATTGCCATTACAGGTGGTAAAGCCTACTCCGAACCCAATGAAGCAATCTTCAAAGGCGCGCGTATGATTGCCAGTGTTTACGCTTGTAGTCCAGCCTACTTGCTTCCCTCGAAAACCTGCTTGTACGTGCGGTTGGCGCTCGCCGTGATCTGGCTTTCGGTATTTTGCTCTTTGTCTCATCTGCCCCATACTTAGCATACATAGCCATCGAGATCGCTTGAACATCTGATCTCATCAATGCCATCGCTGCTCTTGTTCTTCTCGTTGCTGTCCTCGTTTCACGGCTCTTCTTCCTTGTCTCGTGTTCCCCTAAAAGCATCTTGATGATGGCCTATAGGCTGCGTCTGTCAGATCGGTTGTTCACTTCAACAGCCACTGACCTAAGCGGTAGAGGCCGCGAGGACGGTCAGAACAGTGTGAGCAATGGCGAGGGAAATCAGGGCGGGGTCGGTAGTAAGGTTGGCGTTAAGGACGGTGGGACTAACGGGAGATGTAAGATACAGCAAAGAGAGTATTATGATCCAAATCCCCATCGAGCACGAGCCCCTCAGAGCCTCTAGCCAGCTAATAACGCGAAATCCTACGACTGCCATGCTTACATCTTGTGGAAAGGTAAAGTCGTGGATCACACCCACTCTCCCTCGTCTCTCACGCGGCATTTTTAGTCTTGGAAACCAGAGTTGCATTTCATGGCTCTCAGCACAGACGAGTTGCTCAGGGCAAACGAAGCTCCTCCGTCATGATCAATCGCATACAGCTTATCTACTGCTGATATTTGCAAACTCGCTCTTCAGCCCAAAATGTCTTGCAGTCAAGCATCCTCCGATAGCACGCATGGTGAGGTCAAGTCACGTCAAAGAAAACGGTCCTTCTTGGCTGGCACTCAACGTTCGCCTCCCGCTGTTTGCCAAATGTAAGAGAAGTCAAACCTTTCCACGGACAGTGAATGTCGTTGACATTGCGTCAAGCCAAGCACGAAACAACCGCGCTTCGCCTTTCCTGCGTTTGCCACCGGAGATTCGCAATCGCATCTACCATTTCTGTCTAGGGAAGAGAGTGATTCACATCAGCACGACTACGTGTGAGAAGGCAGAGCGGGGCTCATACTCCAAGAACGAGCTGCACGGAACCGTAAAGGCATCGCCATCGCCCCTATTCGTCAAGTTCGTCCACGTGATTTGCGACGGATCCGTTGACGCTGAAAGGAACATCTGGGGCAACAGCGAGGATACCAATCAGCCTGAAGTCCCTTCCTATTATGCCTACTATGCGAGGCATAGCCAGTGCACTGAAGCTCTTAAGTGTGGCCAGAAGAAAAGAGCCGCGCATAGTCTTCCGATGAGTCTTATTCGAGCATGCCGCGATATCCACCGGGAAGCTTCTCTCATCCCCTACGCCAACAATACCTTCGCCTTCGGAAACGTCGCAGAGCTGGAGTTGTTCATCACAAGAAGCCTTCTGGCGCCTCAGCGTGCTGCAATCAAGACTCTACAGATCTATGGGCACATGGCTTTTGGCCCTAGAAAGGCTCCAAAGATGCTCCGAGGCTTGCAAACTTTGGAAGTAGTTTCGCCACTTTTGCTTAATGAGGAGGTCGGGCCAAGGGGGCTCTCCCAGATAGGGAATCATTATGGGCCGTTTCAGATGTCTGGCAGAGACCTTGAGACCGTGTGGGTGAATTATCCCAAGGATATTGGCCCATGCTGCAGGGAACAGCTGCGCGAGCTGGCACACCGATGGGTTCATTGCAACTGAAGGAAGGTCTTCGGGCGTTCCCCTCGCAAGCCTTCAACGATGCTGACAAAGTTGCAAAATTTAGAAGCGACTGCGCTCCTTTTGCTCTACGATACGTACGAAGACATAGCTTCCCGGATGTAGAGATCTTGGGCCTGTGAGACCATTATGGTGACACCGATGACGATAGTTAACGATTCGAGAAACAGCTCCTTTTTGTTTTTGTTTTTTTTTTTTCCTTTTTTCTTTTCCTCTGAAGGGTCCTATCTTCGATGACTTTGTAGCAGACTGTGACAGTTGGCGACAGTTCGAATTAACAACACCTTTTGCCACGACGCCGTCAATGACTTTCGACTAAGCGACCGCCGCGCGTCCTTGCTTTCTCAGTCTGTTTTAACCTCTGTCTGTAGGCTCTTTGCCTCTTGATCCAGGCCATCATGGGAGGGAGAGCTTCGGCCGCCTGTGCCGCAAGTCAATATACCCAGTGCTGGTGGTGCTGGCGATGAGAGCATCATGTCAGCCGCTCATTCGACACAGATATGACGACGATCGCGAAAACCACAAAGTAAAAATAGGTTAAATTCAGTATGCTATTCCAGTTGAATAGAGGTAACAAAGAGTCAAGTTTATTCGGGTGGGAAAGCAAGTTTTACTGGGTAATATTTCAGCCGTTCCACAGGGACGTCCAATGCACACGCTACTTTCGTCAAAACAAATTAAAACCGTCTTTGTTCATAGGTGTTTGCAGCTGATATGTCTTGGATAAATTTCTTTCCGACCTATCTTGAGATATGAAGGAACAGTGAGTTTCTGATTCAAACCTTCGGATATCAGAAGATCCAGTCACCAGGCTCTGGCAGGCCTAGGTCCGCGTTAGAGAGGACACGATGCTTCAAGTGCAACATGAAATTGTACGTACATTGCCGTCGACCATTGACAAGCACTCCGTGGCCCAAGGCGTTGCATCGCGCACTCCACTCAACGTTATATGTCCAGGCGTGTTGGCGCTCGTACTGTAGTCCAGTTAGCAAAAGCAGTACGGAAAACGAGCGGCGCCTACCCATGCGAGGTCTTGGAGAGCAGGATCTCCCTCGCTTCCGATGGATCTTTCTCCAACAACCTTGTGATGGTGAAATAGTTCGGGAACTGGGGCTGTACAGCGGTGATGAAGCCCTTTACAATCCCTGTCTTGCTGAAGAAATTGTTAGATCAGCCCACGTACTAAGACGAGATGGACTCACGAAGTGTAAAGTCGAAAGCCCGACCACTGTACAACTGCAATTAGCATGCAGCTCTACCTTTTGTTACTGTCACAATGACGGCCATCGCCTCGCATGAACTTACGTGCGATTGCTGTTTTCTTCCACTAGCGACATCGCCCGTCGGCGATGGACACCATAAGCGTAGCTTCCTATGGGAGCAGCTCCTCGAAGCACTGTCTGAGGAATTCCGTGCCTCTGTTGCTGATCGTACCAATCATTTAAGCAGCCCGTGAGACGATCCCATCCAAGCGCATATGGATCGCGGTAATAGGTTATTTGCGTATTTGCTACAAGCTCCAAGCCACAATGACCCAACCAAAGAATGTCCCATGACGCCTTGTCATACGGATCGTCCTGGTGATGGGCATCTTTCGATCCCGCATTTGTCCAGAGGGCATCGGAGAAGGCCGCTAATTGTTCCTTGATGTTGACTCCGAAGTCCACGTCATCCTCTAGGATCAAAGCTGTCTCAACATTCAGATCTAGGAAACGCTGCAGAAGAGCAACATGACTGAGAGATGCTCTATAAGAGTCGAGGACAGAATTGGGATCGTCTGTGTCGATAGGCGCAGCATTGACAAGGGCCTCATCCGGAGGTTCGATGGTTGGGATTGTAATGGAGATTCCAAGCGATTCTGCTGCCTTACGAAGACCTTGTACCCGCCACGTATCTTGAGCTGTGGTAAGTACAAGAATAGCGCCGAATCCAAGTGTCGAATTTATTGTCGAGGAATCACCATATGATGCGTACTCTGGTCCAGCAACATTTGAGCTTCCACTAACAGCGTACAGAGAACAAATGGCCCAAACGAGGAGAAAGCTAGTAGCTATAGCACACTTCCTTCGATTTTGAAGTGCCATGCTATCCAAAAGAAGAAGGTTGTGATTACAGTGATGGTTTTGTATCAGCAATGAGAAGTAGCTTCACGAGTTCACACTTTAGCGAGATGATGGCTATGGAGCTTACTCCCCTTTTGGAGGATCAGCGACATACTGGGATTGAAGTCATCTTGAACCTCGTCTTACTAATTGCGTCTGGATCTAACTCGGCATAGCTCCAGTTTCTCTATTGTGACACCAGATTTTCAGATGGAGCTAGTAGTTAAGTATTCAGAACATTGGATTGTTACGGGAGTGGGACGCTTTCAAGTTGCTATAGTCGGTTCGACCCGCTCTTATCGCATGCCTTCTAATTGGATGCCATGGCCGTGAATTAGATGTGAGAAAAGATGAGGCTGTTCTTGCCATCTCAAGTCGCTGATTTCTCGGAAGACTTGGGACAATGGGCTTCCCGGCTTTCCCTGACGGCTTTTGCCGCGGATCACCTCTCTGGTCATTCCAAGGCAGTCCACGAAGGTATTTTCGAGCCGCGGAGGGCGTTGACCTAGTGTTTCACAACAGATGTGTTTAACCTAGGGAAAGCATTAACACTAAGGCTTTTGCGGGGGTGTCGCATGACTTACTACATAGTCCCGGTATGAATGTCTTATTGATCCGAGCGGCATCGATTGCTTAATCTGCACAGTCAGTAGGCAGATCAGATCTGGGCTAAGAGTTCACACCCACTGTGTCTTGTTTCAGAGCGGTCCCACGAGGATCTACGTGAACTATCATTTGCAGGTCATTCAAAACAATGGTACATTGCCATCTACTGCTTTCAAACTGGGGCATCACGATGACATCCTCATGGCGGCTGTCGGCGGGTGTCCTTGGTCTTACCTCATCTGCAGAGAGAAGAAGGGCGTCACTGACTACAACATCTCTGCGAACTCTCCTCCTTGCAATTTCATGGTAAGTGCGAAGGGCACCAGATGGTAGACTTTCTAAAAAGCCGCTCTCTAGCTTCGACAGTAGCTCAAAGCAAGAGTACGCGAACTCGCGATGCGCAGCGCCGGGAGCATCAATGGTGCCCGTTTCAACTAAAGACTCAAGTGCGTGTCCACTATCGACGATTGGCGACCTGAATTCGGGCTGTTCAAAGCTTTTCGCCATAGCAGAACGAGTGAGAGACATGAAATTCTGCTGAATTTTGGTTGTGTCTTGCTCGGGGGAAAAAGTAAAACCGGCGAGCTGCGCTGCGACAGGCGATAGATCTGCGCTAGACGCGGCGATACGAGGGAAACATCGATTGAGGAAGTAGCAAAAGGCGGCAAAACATCGGCGTGTCATTGATCGTTGCAGCCTGGCATGACGTAATTAGCAATGTTCCCCCTCGTGACTTCCACCGCAAAGTGATTTGCGTACCAAGTCTCTAGACCACTACCAGCGATCAGCAGTATGCCAAAGGATGTGGACGCCACGATTTCCTCCAGTCGATGACCAGCTACATAGAACGACCTGTATGATGAGGGTGTGTCCCGCCGAGCGCGCCGACGTTCCGGCCGCTGCACGTCCGTCGAACGCCCGTTTCCTTGCGTCGTCTCTTTTGATGCCATATGGATTGGCAGAAACTCTCCATGCTCGGTGACTGGTCGTTGATCGTGCCATTGATAGAAGCGTAGCTTGATAAACCGACTGTGGACGAGACTTTGATACTGGCTGCATACGTCCGACTGCTGCAGGTAAGCAAGACACCCTTCCAAGTTGTCTGGCACGTGAACAGTGTTTCTCTGTGGACTTCCAATCAGCGCTTTCACATTTCGGACAGCAACTTCTGCGAGGTCGTGATCTGCTATAGCCTTTGCTGCCCGATAAGCCCGTCGCACTTCGGACCGCGTTAAGCTTAGACTATCCAAAGCCTGCTCCTGCGCCTCCAGGTCCATAGGTGAGGGGATTTTCCCCCTTGTACAGAGAGTCAGCACTACTTGTATGGTGGGATGTAGCTGACGACTTAGCTGACGACACGTTCCTCCAAGGGCGACGATAGATGGATTCCCTCCGTTACAGGCCCGCAGATGCTTTACGATAGTGCTCAAAATCTCTTCAGGCAAACTCAGAAGACTCCTAGTAGGCCGAGATTGGCACGCTGAGAAGCGCACCTCCGAGTTCCTACTCTGCGATTGCGCTCTGTAAGTGATGGAAGACCTCTCTTCACACTGGCAGTCTGCTCCCGGCTTCTCGTTCACTGGTCGCGCGGGTCGCGGAGGAAAAAAAGTAGCTACAAGGTCTCTCAAACGCCTGTAACTTGCACTTAATGCTACTCGAGATGCTATTGAAAGTTGATCACCGTCTCCCTTGCTGGCGTGTGTAAGAATTTGCAGCAAAATTTCGGTTGGCAAGTCCAGCAAAGGCATGTGATTGCCACCGCATGCTGTGTCTGTAGACCTTGTCCATACGAAATGCTTCCAGTGCAAGCCTTGTCTCAGTTGAGGACCTTGACGACTGACCTTCGGGACAGCATGGCCTTCGGACCTCTGAATCTCGGGTTGAGATTGAGAGACGGCTTTCAATGCCACACTATTCTTTCGATCACGCTTCAACAGTACCAAATCCTGTAGTTCAGTGGAGTGAATAGTTACCGTGGCTCGGCGGGACCGTCTTCGCGTATACGACCAAGGTAATGCTTTGCATGAAAAAGTATCAACCGAATGCCTGCAGCAAAGCCCCATCAAATGATGCTGAGCCAAAAGATAGCGCCGGAACTTATGAGGTCAGTACGGCCGACCAGTGTGCTAGTAGAGATACGTACACCGATGTCTCCGAGGACCTTGCCTTTATCAGAGTCGGATAGATGCTGAAAAGAATTATAAAGTGACAAAAACCACTTTGTGTTAGATCGGGACCGCAACAAGGAGCAAAGTGGCACATACTTGACGCTTTATCTCAGCATAGCGCCTAGCCATTGCTTCTCAGAGACCACTGCGTGAGACACAAGATCTTCGCGTAGGCGTACTTCGCAGTGCTTCTTACAGTGCCAGACGTCCGGTACTGATTGGATGAGAAGGTCTGCTGAAACCGAATTTATGATAGAGAGGACGATTGTAGAAAGCACGCTGCAAACACTACAGCACGTTCCCTCCTGGACGAAGGAGATACATCATGTTAGGTAGGGGGAGGTAGCCGTGTTCGCTCATCCCAGGATGACGAAAGAAAAGGAAATATGGAAGCACACTAATCGTAATTCAGCATTGACAAATTAGCAAATTTACCTTGCGCCGAACCTCGTTGCGCATTCTAGCCTTAAGCACGGGCGGTGGCGGAACATACTTGTTAGCTCAGTTATCGGTCTCTATCGTCAATGGAGACAGGAGGCGGCGAAGAATGGGCCCAGAGCTGGAGACCTCTGTCCGTGGTTTGCGGGCGATGTAAATTCGTACAATCCATCGACGCCCTTGCGTCCATTCGTCGTCACAACGGACACAAGAATACTGAAATAAAGGGAAGAAAAGAAAAAGCGGGAACGGGCCTTGCTTCTTATTGTATTACGCTTTCTCTTGAAAACACCATTCTTGTTGTCTACGCCCCTGCTCCAGTTCAGGTAGCGGCTTCGCATGTCACGCTACCCGTGGTTGTCCAAATGCAGAGGGAAAATTACGACACACCATGCTGTCCTCCTTGTCAAGCGCCGAGGGCGGCGGGTGTTTATGTGCGCCGTGCCCTGATCTGTCTAGATCTTAGTACACGACGAAAAGTCACCGAAAAGAGAGCATCGACGAACCAAACATCTTCGCGACTCTCGTGGCACGATCTTTTTGCCGCTGACTTCTTCTAACAGGCCTGGTTCGTTTGAAATTTTCGAGCACGCTATCTTGTAACATTCTATCGGTAAACCCGCCGCAGCTGTCACAAGCGTACATAGCACCGTATTTCATTTGACAGCAGTTACTGCAAAAGACCTCTTAATAAGGTCCTGCTGCAGCCAAAGACACGACGTAACGTTGACATTGCTCAGCTTTCGTTTTGCTCGCTGTCCTAGTCCTGTCATGTTAATCGCTTCCTGCGGCCTCGGAAATTCTGCCTTAAGTGGGTCATCATCGCTGTCCACTATTATGTCAATTGTCTTGTACTATACCCACCTTTCCGCGTCCGATTTTCCGCTTTACATACATATTAAGGCACAAGAATTTATATCTTTCGGCCATCCGCTATTTGCCATCCCAAAACGAACATGGCATCTAACACAGACAAGGGCAAGTATCAGGAGCCAGAAACAAGATTCCAGATTGTTCCTGCGTTCCACACCATAGAGGCTTTGAACATGCAAAAGGCAATTAAGAAATACAATGCTCTGCCCGAAGATGAGCGATACCCGAACAATAAAGTGAAGTTCATCCTGCCGCAACACGTTGATAGAGAACGAAATGTTCAAAGTAGTTAACTATATAGACAGATTATATAACAAAGAGGCCTCTTTTAGAACATGAACCTAAAAGAACAATGGGGGGTGAGCAAAGACATACGCTTTGTCATTGTCGTCAAGAAGAGACCGCTAAACAACACTACATGTAGCATTGGGCTAGACTTTATATACACGCGATCAGGCAAGCTTAAGATAAAAAACCTAATTTCGAATTTGATATCCGTTAATACATCATAAGTATTCTTTTTAATTCTTATTACGTCCTTAGCTTTTTACCGCATAAGTTCGGGGTAGAATCCGGCTACAAAATCCCATTAGCTAAGTATGGTGCTTGAGATAGCAGAACGCCTACATTACGTAGCGGGGAAGGGAAGTATAAAGAAGTAGTAGGAGGGTGCCTCCTCGTTGTCTTCTTCGCCTTCTGACTACCTTACAATGGAACTAGAAGAAATATTCGAAACCTTTAAAGGTGCCATTGTTCGCTATATCGAATCTCGGTCAAATTCGTATCCTAGTGGAGACAAAGATGAGGAGATTCAACGGTTGAAAAGAGATATCGAGGATCTTCGGGGCATAGTACAAAATATGAAAGAAAAGAGCGATTCGCAAAGACTTGAAGTGTTTCGAATCATGAACGAAGATCTACCGGGTTTTGGACGTCTCGCAGGCAAAGATACAACGAGAGAAGGACCCGAGGTGCATTCGCCGGTCAGGGATTCTCAACTCGCGGAAACAGCAAGCACTTCCTCTAGTGACATAGAAAATGGTGTCAACAGTACGCAGCTCACTCGGAAGCATCAAACTCAAGGTTGCTCGAGTTTAAGAAGTCAGGATAGGCCCGGGAAGAATAATCTCCAGCGAAACATAATTTACGAAAAAGATCATCCACATGGTGGTCACCTTGAGAACATTAATCAAAGTCCTCAGGAGGAGGAGCCCATTTTTGATCAGCGTGGGAGCGACTCAGACGGACAATCAGAAACCTCCTATCGGCTCACGAAGACCGAGCCTCGCAAATCGGACGATGAATCTGCCAAGGTAAAAAAGCCAGAGACTCGTAGACGAGTGAAAGACGCTTCGCAAAAGCCTAGGTGGGAAGCCAACTTCCGGGACGTACGCCATCGTTTTCCTATACGACCAAGCTCCCAGCCGGACATGTAGACGAACGAGTGGCATTGGGTTGACAGACAAGCCACAATGAGTACAATAGGTGTTTGTCCATGTGCCCTGTCATTTTCATGCTTCCCTCCTTGCGTTGAAATAGCTACTATGGAAGCAGTGCTTCAACATCTTTCTCGCCCACTATGACCAGGTCAGTAAAAGTTATGTGACCATATGGAAGCGTTCGTCGCAATGTCTGTACGTTCATTTGGTAGGACAGATGCTTGTCATCCTCTGATCCAATAGTATCCGCTTACAGTGCGCTAAGATTCATGCTGTTGCTATACGGGGTTTCCCCTTACCTCCATCATGGCTTATGAGAGTACAACGGTGGATGCTGGATCGTTTTGTTGGCCATTGATTCACGTTTCTGCCCAGCCCAAGTCTTAGCGTGCATTGGCAGTAATGGTTTCTGGAGATCGAGCTACAGCGTCATCTGTAAACCTGAGCCTATCTGCTGTTATAACAAATTAGACTGCCACAGGGTGATCGAATCGATTCCTCAGTACAGTGCGTGCACGTGTCTCCAGAATCACGGAAGATGCGGTGCACTTCTAGTCAACGTGTTTAAAGCTTCCCTTTCCGATATACCCAAAATCCTTGAGCAACCATCGCGCGAGCGAGACACAAAGTGACATTCGAAGAGCAGCGTTGGTCCTCGCCCGCCAAGTCACGCCCGTTCAATAGAGCTTCTACCGCGCGGGAGCAGCGAGATCGAGGGAAAGAAAATGGAAGGAAAGAGCGCAGCCGGCTTTACTTGCACCGGATCAGATGGCTGACTATGTCAATTGCAGACTGAGACATCAATAGAACCTCCTATAGACCGCTATTCGTAGACTTTGACTTGTGCTCGATGGCCGCACGCAACCCACAGAGCTAGGCATTGAAAGAATCGTACTACTGTCGCCTAGAGAAGGCCCCACGGCACTCACTACTCTTCCTTGCTCTTCTTTCGTCCAGCAGTATGGGTCTACTACCGTCCTCTAAGCTTTACTCTGCTGCCCGTACAAGCTCCGCTTCCACTTTCATGATGATCTACCAGGGTACAACCTTGGAATTGTTAGGCTAATTACCAATTCTGTCTAGCCCACATCTTACCATGTATTAGCAGTATGGGTTTCTAGAGATCAAGCTACATTATTATTTGCACCTCCAAGCCTACCTGCTGCTTTAACAAGTTGCGCCGCCACAGGCATAACAAGTAGATTCCTTAGTACAGCGCATGCACTTAGAACCGTGGAAAATTCACAAACGAATGATGCATTTCTAGTCGACAGAAGGCTTGAAGCATCGAAAGAACAATGCCGGTCCCAGTCCTCCACAAGACACCCTCCTGGTAGAGCGTCCAGTCGTCGGGAGCAGCCGTATCAAGGAAGAAATCAAAGAGCAGAGCGCAGCCGATACCGCCTGTATCCGCTCCAAATTAGGTTGCTAAATGTTTAATTGAAGCACTTGTCTTCGATGGTCAGAAGCAAGCAGCGGAAGTAGTAGGCATAGAATAGGTCGTGCTGCCGCCGCCATTACACTTCAGATTGTATTTTGGAGTACGGTTCGAGTACAACACTCCCCAATGCCTCTCGTCTATGCCCATGACTGATGGTTTCCACGGTCTGCGAGGAAATCAGTGACCAGTCGACATCAAAAGACGCTTGAACCTCACTTACTCATCCAACGCTTCGAAGACGAAGATGTTAGTTCCCTTGTTTGCTTGTGCACAAATGCCATCATGGAAATAGTAGTCCGCAAAGTCTGTGCTAGCTATCGCTCTTCCGTTATCCGACCCACCGTCCGTGGGCCACCCTGTCTCACCTATCCAGATGTCGACGGCTGGAAGGCGTACAGATTGCCGTTTCTGTTCGATATAGCGGGTGACTCGACTTACTTCTGTTCTGAATGTTTGTATGGGAGGATTCTCCGGTTGCCAAAAAGGGAAGTTGTTAGCAAGCACCAGAGTTACATTACCCTGCAAGACTGGATCTGCCGTTCCATCAACGAAGACATTCCACGTGTCCGCTGTGCCAACCCTCTTCACTGTCGACAAAAGATCTCGAATCTCTTCAATTTTCAGAAGGAGATCCTGTGCAGATATTTCACCTCGATAGAGCGTCTCGCTTCCAACCGTCACGCCGTAGACCTGCTCTTGAAACTGAGGCACGAGCTCTGCCAAGGAAGCTTTGTCGGCGGCCCAGGCTTGTTCGTCACCAAGCCAAATGCCTAGCACAGCCTGGAATCCCTTTCCGGAAGCCGCTGGAAGAAGCTTTGCCGCAGTTCCGCATTCCGCAGCCGCATATGTTCGTACAATCCGTCCCGCAGACTCTCGAGCCAAGGCTTCTAGATCAAGTTCATAATCAGCCTGAGACTTGCAATCGCCACTAATTTGCCTGTTCCCTAGTGCAAAACCAATACGTCCCAAGGTGGTACGATTAAGGCCAGTGGTCAGTGCAGCCGCACACGACAGGAGCAATTTGGCGATGATAATCTTGGAATATCGCATTCTGGCGACCACGGGTAATATGAAGGGCCGTACGCGTGTCCTGCGAAGTCCGCATTTATCTCTTGCGACGCTACTTGTGTGTTTTTTATAGGATCTTAGGTAATCGCATCTGGGGGTCGTGAGCCCTTGGCTAGTATCTCCAGATTTGCAAGAAGGCCTTCTGTACAGGTTCTTATGCATTAGCTAAGGACGATACTTGGCCAAACATCTTCAGCAAGGCCACAAAATTGCGTTATATAGCTCAGGCCTTCGCCTTCCACCCCCTATGACAGTGTAAAGTCTCCGTCCACTATGGTTTGGCGAAGTGCAATCATCCCTGTCTTGGCGGCAACGTTTAGCGGAGCTATAGCGGATAACTTTCCGGAGGATGATGGCTGGGGTCTTCTTTGGGAGCGCGGTATGCAGTACAATTTTGTCCCTTGCCAGGGCCGGCGCTGCGACTTTGTCGAGGTGTGGCACGCAGATGGAACCCGAACTTCGTTTGAGCCGTTTCGAAATTTCACCTGCGGCCCGAACGTCAGCTCCATCAGCGTCAGTTTCGGCGACGATGCTGGCGAGGGTGACACACAGCTGCTTGTCGATTGCGGGGAAGAGGTGCAGGTCATCGCCGGCACATTGATGCCTGGAGCTCTAATCCCGCCGCCCGACACCAGGATTCTCCCGGGATGCTTGGAGGCAAAACTGAACGACTCGAGACAAGGAGTCGTCGCATCGGCGCTTACAGGCGGAGCTATCAGTAGTCAATCGCTCGCATCTTCCTCTGCTAGCCAACGCTCAATCTCGAACAGTGATGGGGAGGGGCGCCTCTCCCGAACCATGTCGGGCACGACCTCCTCTCGGATCGACTCCCTCTCTAGCTCGGCGGCTCCCGTTCCCGGTGCAGACGGTGTCTTGACCGAGACTTCTCCAGATGCTAGCTCAACGTCCGAGGACCCACCGACCGGGCCCCCGGTTGGTCCCTCGTCCGGAGGCGGTACATCGAGCAGTGACCTTCGCACCGCCTCGGATGGTGATGGAAACCTCTCCGCATCCGTGACTTCGTCATCCGGCCAGCAAGAATTGGTCAGCATGACTAGCACGTCGCAAGAGCCCACAGGCTCTTCTCAGCCCGGTGCAACCTCCGCTCGAGAGTCTTCGATCCCCGCACCGGCTGCAGGCATCACCCAAGGCTCATCCTCCGTCCCTCTTACCGCAATCCCAGCACAAGGCGGCAATGTCTCTATCTCAACAACTAGCTGCGTCTGCACGTGCTAAGTGGTTTGGGCATGCGAGCGTACGAGAATGACATCTATGGTAGGAATGGAAGTTCAGATGGGCAGTGTGCAACGTCATTTGTATTAGCTAGTAGGCTCTAGTCAATTTGAAGTAAAGGTGCGATGACCATTCACAATTCCGACATCGTGACTACCATGCACACGGGTTATCGCTTTGGCAGATCCTCTCTCGATATCGTCCCTCCCTTCTCCCCCTGTGTCTCCACCGACGAGCAGACCCATCAGTCCGAGCGAAATCTGGAAGTACATGCACCCGTTAAATTCTCGACGCCCCTAGTAAAGTTGTCTTTCCAGGCTGGGCGATCCGGGCACCCCTGTACCGTTTTGCAATGCCCCGCGGTGGTCCAGAGCCCGCACGTTTCCGCATCACTTTCCGCAATCGTGATGGAGCATATGAGGACCTACGTCTTCCTCTCCGAGGCTTTTTGGCGCCCAGCTTCTTTGCAGACCGTTTTTTTACCGCTTTCCTCTGCCATTCGTCCCGCTCCTTGTCTTCTATACAATCGCGTGGACGACTGCCAGATAGGAAGGACAGAATAGGACTAACCTGCGACGGAAAATGCGAGATGTCGCCAGCTTTACCCATTGGGATGTGATCAGTCTTGAACTTGTCGCTGTGAACGCGGAGAAATGCTCGCCCTAAAGCTTTGAATGCCTTTCGCAGTCGGAGGGGGCGTACCGTTACGTCGTCTTGGAGTCGCTGCTGAAGATAGTCTCGACACGTGTCCTTATTTATGATGAGCACTCGGCATGACTTTTGGGACAAAAGTTCTTACCTTTATCAACTTTGCAATGATTTGCTGCATTGCAACCTAGATATACAGCCGCACTCGAGCGCTTCGATTGGAAAAGGGCATGACGGCTGTATTTCTACTTGCAACCTCTTGACGCGGTTATGACATGGAAAGTGTCTACTCGGAATAGTAGACTAGCAATCGAAATATACGTTACGCAACTTCGCGCTGTCGAAGGAGCTCGATCAAGCGTCGAGAATACAGATACGAAGCTTCTCATGCTGCTTTCGTAGGTAAAAATACGTGTGGGAGAGACCTTTCATGCCCTCACTACTTGGCCGGCCTCTACTAGACGGTTTTACAGGCTTCTATACTATACGAAAGGTAGGGTTCATATCGCTCTACATAGTTCTAATAACAGCAGAGGCGCTTTAGAGCGTACGTACTCTACGATATAGCATCGTCTAATTATGTTTCCTAGACTACTGTCCTTTAATAAAGACACAAGGAAGCCTAGACCTCGAGGCTGAATACGAGATACTACTCCTTTAAGCTCTCCCAACAAATTTGCTCCAACTAGGTAGTAGTATAGAGATACAAACGACAAGCTATTAAGAGGAAGCTATACGCGATAGTCTCTATAAAGTATATATTAGTAAAGAATAGAATCGTATTGTCTTTACTATCTAAATAAGTCCTTTTATTTCTTCTCTACTATAAAGCTAGTAGAATCTAAGCGAGGAAGAATAGCTATAATACTTTCTTAATAGCGAAGCTTATGTCTACTTAGTATAAAAAGCCTAGTACTCTATAGATAGTACCTATCGTAGTATTTCTATTACCCTATTACTCTATATTTAAGACTACCTCTTAATACCAAAGGAGATGCGTTTAGTTAATTTAAAAAAGTAAGAAGAACTAGGCGACGATTGTGATTTAGAAAGATGTCCTATGTTATTAGAGAACCCTTCTAGATAAAGTCTCCCTAAAGGAAAGTTACTAATAGCTTCGTTAGAAATGTATTACGATAGAGAGATCCAATACTTTAGCCTACCTCTAATTATAACGTTCCTAGTTTTAGATTACGAATTAAATAGATACGCAAATCTATTTTGCAATCTAAAAGTAAGCGAGACGATTAAAGAGTAAAACAACTCTACCTTTAGTTATAGTTGCCTTATATAATATATGTTAATACATTTTGCTTGTTTACCGTACTATAGGAATCTTTTATTAGTACTAGCTAATACATCTAAGAGTAAATAGTTAGAAGATGTAATTTTGAAGACAGATGCAAGAAGTTATTCATACTAATAAGCGATAGTCTTAGCTCTAGAGGAGATAAAAAAACTAACAATAGCTAGAGACGCGCTCTTATAAGAGTAGGTTATCTATCGTAAGATCTATTTCTAATTCCCTGTCTCATATCTTCAAGGAGTCTTTTTAAAGGGTCTAGGTTTTCTATTGCATTTATTCCCCGTGTAAGATCATCTATGTCTATGTTCTTCCAAGACTTATTAGATCCTTCGCTATATCTCCAGTCTATAATAGACTGTGTTTCAGTGCCCTTATTGCTATTAGCGCTCTCATTACTACTCGTATCGAAGGCAATAGAATCCGCTCCTTCTCTAGCTATCAAGGTAGTACCTTTGGCAGGACTGCACTTAGCGCTATCGTCGGTAGGAGCCAAATCTTGATCCAAATCGGTCGTGGACTCCGCTTCGTCGTCGAAATCAAGATCCGAAGAAGTATCTCCTCTTACGCGCGTGTTGTAACCGTATCTACTAGGAGCCGTGCATCCGCCATCGTTGTGCTTATCTAATGTCCTGTCTCGTTCACCCATCTCACTTATTATCCGAGCAGAGTACCTTTCGTTTTGATCGTTACTTTCTGCTTCCATCCTAAGGAAAAAGTCAATGTCTTTAAACTTCCATTTAATGCTTTGTCGACCGTAAGTGGATCTTATAACTTCATAGTCTAAATCGATATCGTATTGCCAGTCCCCACGCCCCTCCTTCCTTAACTGCAGATTAGAAACAGCATTTTCTCGTCTTTGAAGGTTCTTTATCTTTTCATCTAGCTTTGTACAAAGGATTTGCAGAATGTGTGTGTTCGTTCGATCACTCTTATCCCAGCCTTGATACAAAAAGTCGAAGTTATCCTCTTTGCTACGGGCCTCAGATATAAGTCGTTTTAATTTCTCGAACTTTTCTCGATGCTTAAGAAAATCGAGAAGGGCCTGGCGTACGGCATGGCCTCCCGAATGCGGCAAGTGGACTGCGAAGAAACGCTCTTTTTCGGACGAAACGAGCACGTCACAGGATTTGATATTATTCGGAAGATATTTCCCAACTTCGTCAAAGCTAAACACATCCCTGTCGTGGTGTTTGTACTTGGTTGTTATGATTTCCTTCTCCAAATTAATAACGTATTTCCAGTCCCCGCGTCCCTCCTTTCTCGTTTCAAGATCGTAAACAGCCTGGTCTTGTCTTTGAGGGTTCTTTAGCTCTTCCTTTGGCTTTCCATTTAGCCTTTCATTTAGCTTGTCGTAAAGGATATCGAGAATGAATACATAGGTTCGATCCTCCGGTTTCCATGCTTCATACAAAAAGTCAAAGTCATTCTCCTTGCTACAGGTCTCGGATATGAGCTGACTCAACTTTCCGGGCATCTGTTTATCGTCAAGGAAATCGAAGAGGGCATAGCATACGCCATTCGTTCCTCCCGAATGGGGCAAGTGAACTGCGAAGAAAATTTCCTCCTTTTCTCCGGTCACGACAAACACGTCGCAGGAGTGGGAACTTGCCATTGTTTGGTTCGTGATAGGGTAAGAAGTAAGGAAAGGTCGTACCTGTTTTTGTGCCCGAGGTCCTAGGCCGCTTACGTGTTGCCTTAGCACTTCGCTGTAACTAATCGACTTAATAGGTCATCTTTCATATAGTTTCATAGTAAAGAAAGACCTAAAGCCTTTTGAACCTTGTGCAAGCTTAATTACGCCTAGATAACGGTTGCACGCAAGTGCTGCTGCTAGCGATGTACTTTTCGGCTCTACAAATCCACAAGCAACTAGCGTGCCGGAGGTTAGGGATTTTGGGGATGTACAAGTTATCGAGACCAAACTTACTATCTATTACCCGCGTAATAGATGGGATTTTACTGCATAATGTGCGCATTACGGCGAGAGCGGCGAAGGAAGAAAAAAAGCCGCCCTTGTCTCTTGAGTGATTTCCACCGATTTCTATCAATCCTAGTTTGATGGTTTTACTCATGAAATTCTTTCCGGAATCCTAAGCACATTCCTACAATAGAAACGACGCTAATTTGAAGGCAAATTCGGCCCATTGAAAATAGCATATGGCATGGACAGGAACGCCCTTAAGTTCTATACAGTATTACAGAAGGCCCCTCGAAACACATGATTCACAATTCCATCTCGGCCTTACTACTAACGATAGTCTTCCTTGATCGACTTGATCCGCTGCCATCCTGTAAAATCTGGAGGAGGCGATTTAGCGTCTCTGTAAGAAGGTATGGTAGATGCTCTACTAGACGACCGAGAAGCCCTAGCAGAGTGCATTTCAGCCTCTTCCTCACTACTCCCATCGTCGGCAACGGAGTCTATTCCTCGGCCACCATGGTCTGCCAAGCCTTGCTTTCCTCTCAAAATCGCCGGAGAATGCGTTCTCCTATGCTCAAGTTCGAAATTACCGTCTCCAGTCTTGTTGTCCGTAGTCGCGAGAGTGGGATGCGAAGAAGCATCTCTTCTTACGCATGTGTTGCAACTGTGTCTACTAGAAGCCACGCGTTCGCCATCATTGTGCGTAACCAATGTCCTGCCCCGTTTTCCTCCTTGCCATAGCCTCGGACCGCTATCGTTCGGACGACTTTCTCGGCGTGATCCAGAATGTGTGTTTTCCATAAGTAGAGAGCTGTTGCGAGGCCTCAGATGTTGAACTGTTCTAGCGAGGGGGACTCGGCCATGACAACCTTTATAAGACTTTCTTTACGTTTCCCAAGACCCCTTCTACCATGCTTACGTACTAGAGTCGCTGAATTATGAACCAACAAGAAAGCAACGTGGAAAGACTTCACTTCTCGAAGACGAATTTAAGTAAGGAGCTTCAGCAGATTCTAATTATGACAGATGCAGTCTCTCTGAAACTCGACATAGTTGCTTATGATATGTCGGACCCGCTCCTGGTCTTTGCGGCGTCCCTTTTCGTATCTCTGCCCTCAAACATCTTCTTCTGGTCAGTTTCACTTCTTGAAAGTCGGCGGTTGAAGTGATCTTACCTGGTCGAGCAGAAGAGCAAAGCATCGTTCTCTGGCACCAGCCGCTGTTCGCACACGCAACTTCAAAACTGTTTTAGTAGCTGTCTTCACACCTTTCTTTTTTCAGACTCAACTGACCAGAATTGCTGAAAGATGAAAGGGTCCATTGTAACTCTTGATACTGTTAAGGACAGAAGCAGCCCATCAAGCTCTCAGTAGTCTTTGCGAGGCATTTGACTGCTCTCCGGCTTCTACAAAGTTTGCTGACTGCCTACATAGCTTACGGGGTGTAGGCTTTGTGAGGTTGGGACAGCTCTGCACAGCTAAGTAAGCCCGACCACGGCTGCCACAGATACCACGCTTTTGAGTTGGAGCATCGACAAGAACGCCTTCCTCCGTTATCGATTCAAGAAAGCAGATAAAACTTTATTTCGACGAGATGAGAGTTTTAGATCGTGAACTTCAAAGCGTAGGAGATAGACATAGCCTTTTCCCTCTCCCCAAACCACCCATTTTTGTCTCTCGTTTACCTTTTTTGCCTAATTTTCTGGGCGCCCCAGGCACTCCACTTTTTACGAGCTGGAAGATGGCAATTTGCATTCTGATGGCGCAAAACATTGATCAAGTCATTCTTGCTCAATGCAGAGAGGCATTGTTGCTTCATTCCTGTTTCCATCCACAGACCTTGCTATAGACTATTCCATCCACAGAACTTTCTCTGGACAGGTTGTTCAAATTGCTCTTGCACCGCTGCACATGGTCGTTGTATAGAGACAACATATCTTGTCGACCATGACACACAGTGGAAACCAGCGGAGCCATGAAGCTGCCCCTTCAGGTGAGCGGTGCTGTGCACCGACTGGCATACTTCCCTGATCCGGCCCGTTGACTTTGCGAATCATTTGAGCCCTGGACTGCCCAGTCACCGCTTCTAAAGCCATCTCTTCTGTTGTAGGCATCTTCTCCAGCTGAGCTATATTGCCATGGAAGCGGACCACTGGCTTGTCGCTCTGTCGCTTGACTGGTCGCAGTCCTTCGATCTGCTCCTCTTCTGGAATCTCGAAGTCGACATCCAAGGAACATTCTTTCATCAAAATACTTAACAGTAGACGTAGACCGCTCACCCCAACCATTGTCGCAAAGAAGTGGGGTAGGGCACGACGGTACATGATCATTACTGCTTGCTGCTCCGAAGCAGACGCCGATGTACGAAAAGAGAGCGCATACTCTTCGGCATGTTCTGCAATAGAAAGAGGCATATTTTCCAGAATCAGCTCACGACGTAACATGTTCCTGAAGATGGTCCCTCCTAGGGATACTCCAAGGCAGAATCCGAAGCTCCCTTAAGAAACTAAACAAAGTGATCGCGTGAGTGGCGCTACGGGCGGCACAAGAGGCTTGGGTGGCAGTCTGATGTGCGCTGAACAGAACTCCCTGACCCAGACCTCCGACAAACAGTATGAAGATCATGCCTTCCAATGATGTCTTCGGATCGAGAACCATAAAAGAGCCAGTCCCGAAAGTGTTGATGATCCATCCAAATAGAACTGCTCACTTGTAGGACCCTAGCCGTGTAATAGGATACCCAGTTACGGCCGCGATGGGCAAAGTTGCTAATGCGTAGGCAAGAAAGACTAGGCCACTCTCAACGGAGCTGAATCCTTTGACGGCGAGGAAGTAAAGGTTAGGAAAATACGTGTTCCCAAAGAGTGTGAAGCACTGAAGCATAGTGCAAGCGAAGGCGATGCAAGATGTCCAGGACTGGAAGAGCTCGATGCGTAGGAACGGCCGTTCTGTGGTCCAAGCACGTACAATCGAAAGGACTATAAGCGCAAATTCACCGAGGGTGTGCCCCAAGGTCTGTCCAGAATTCCAGGAAAACTGCTTCCTCCCCAACAAACACCCAGCAGACAAGAGGTCGATCCAGAGAGGAACAAGCACGAGCCAAGCCAGTCCAATTCACTCAAGGATTGATGTGCCATCAACGACTTTTCATCCTTCCGCAACACTAGCGGTACGGCGACGATCCCAACAGCACAGAAGGGAAGGTTGATGTAAAATAGCCATCTCCACGAAGCTTGGACTAGGGCACCTCCCACGATTGGACCGATGGTAATCGCCAACGAGCTAATCGCTTGCATTTTTCCGATGTACTTGGCTCGGAACCGAAGGTGAACAGCATCCGACAAAATGATCAGGTTCACTGCCAGAATGCCACCACCTCCAACTCCTTGAACGCTGTTATCCTCATGATGAGCACTGATCTCTGAGCGCTTCTGGGAAACTTACGAGCGTCCAGCCAAGATTTGTGGTATACCACGGACCAAGGCACAAAGCATTGTGCCTATTATGAACGCAAGTACGGCACAGAAAAAAGTTATTCTTCTCCCGTAAATGTCAGAAAGAGACGCCATGATTGGCTGAACGACAGTGCTGGCTAAAAGATAGCTGGCGACGATCCAAAAGGCCGTCAGGGTGTCTGCTTTCATGGCGTGGGCAAGACGGGGAAGCGCTGTGGTGAGAATTGTCGAGTCTAGGGACACCACGCTTACGACGCAAGCTTGGCAAGCAAAAACGAGCCAGAACTCCTTTCCAGGAGACCATTGTCTGTTTTTCTGGCCCTGGTTGTGCATCTTTAACGATTGGTTGAGAATAGGACGTCGAGTGAAAGTCAAGGCACCTTATGGGAACCTAGTATCCACCTCTTAAAGACCTTTCTCGGCTGCAAGAGCAAGCCGAAGTGATTCAAAGATGCTGACAATAGGAAGGCGCAGTGCGCCAACGGCAACTGGTCGGCGCCGGCAGTTGATAAAGGGCTTATAAATCCATAGCAGTCACCCCGCTGTCGTTCAAGACTGCTATCGAAGTCAAGCAGGGAATGGGTTTACCTTCGTGCTTACATCCTCGAGAACGAAAGGCGTTCGGGAGGTGATCACTAAGAGACAACGCGGGAATCGAGCCCGCCCGACCTTTTTTAAGTCGAGCTGAATATGGCCCTCACACCTGCACCCAACGCTGTCTTCACATAGCAGGACTGCGGATTAAAGGGTCGGGCCCGCTATAGTGCTTGCTGTTGGTTTTCAGTCGGCCTCCTCCGATTTGAAGAGCCACCGTGTAGTGAATCCAAATCACGAATTGCACCTCAACGTATCCCTCTGCTAAATGGGAATCTTTACACAAGGGCCTTCTAGAAAGCCCTTAGGTAAAAGCAAACGATTGCTTTCGAGTTATCAAGTGAGTGATGTAACCGAAATTATGCTGTAAGGAGAAGAGAAAAGTTCACCACTATATCTCGCGGGAACCTGGGTAACGATCGAGCGCCAATAACTTAGTCTTTCGATTCACATATGCAACTATGAAGTCGTCCCAACCGAAAAAAAGAAGAAGCGCGGAAAAACGGGTACATTTTGAAGATACCCTGCCTAGTATGAGACCTACCATTACCTCCACAGATCAGAGACCTCGCCATGACAGCAAAGGCCCCCGCGATGGCGATGGCCTGAGGGTTAGAATTCAGATTCGAATTATTAAACACTAGGAGAATGGCGGACAGTCGGACTACCCTGGATCTTGGAGCTTCATCTAATTCTAATTGAAAGAAATGAAATGCGCACGACCTGGTCGAGGCGTAGCGTGTGGGATTGATTGCTCAGACATGGAACATAGCCGAATGCAATCAGATGGGCCCCGGATAAGGCTAATCAAGTGCATCAATTCGAACTCATTGGGCGTACAAGCTATACCCTCAAGGCTAATGGAAGCAACCCGTGAAGTCAGGCGATGGAGGGCGTCTACTTGGCATTTTGCTTTCAATATTTCAAAAATGCTTATTTAAACCGCTATAAGCAGACCTTCGGCTGGGCTGCCATGGAAGACCTTGGCCGAGTCTTGACAGAGACGATTTAAGGGACTGTCTTCTTCAGGCAGTTTTCGGGAACGCGGCCAATACCGTTCTGCGTTCATAATCTTTGCACCTTCGGGAATCAAGCTGCTTGGCACCGCAGAAACCACGGGACATCGCCGGCGCATGTGTTGAGATATCGGTCTTTTTCTATCTTCGATTGTAGACAAGCTGCTGCTGCATATATACTCTTAGAATCTTGCTCACCCTTCACCCTTCCCTTTCCGCTTAATCCAAGGGATCCGTAATGCCCGTAAATGATCAGCCAGCATGAAGAGTTCCGTCGCGCCATGTAAATGAAACACCCCAAAACGTCTCACCTTCTTCCATGTGCACTTTCATCTCTGAGCCCGATACGTTCCCGTACCTTTCTCACCTTTGTCTCGTAGGAAGTGCGCGGTGCTCCCGCTTCGCCCGACGGCCGCCGTGATTATAGTCATAACGCAAAAACGGTGCTCTGCCATAGCCGAATAGGTTCGGCTATATGCCTATTTAAGTCTGAAAGCGCCCCTTTGTAAGATGACAATGACAAAGTTCAGTCAGACTTCCGGCCCCCACACCCCCCCCCCCCCCCCCCCCCCCTCCCCCCTTTAGACCCACTCTTCCGGATGGTACCTGGGCAAGCCTGTACTTTCACCGCAATAGTCTAAGACGCGACCGCCGGAACATAGTCCTGTACAGCCCTGACGCACGCCACTGGACTTCGCCTGAAACGTGTCCCGCATTCTCAACGCTCACGTCGTTTAGAGCCTCATTCGAGGTTGACCTGGTCTTCGCAGAGGCACAAGCCGCTGGGATGGGAAAGAATAGATAGCTCCTCGGCACTTTTGAAGTGGGGTGATCAGCGCCAGATCCACAAGCGCAATTCTCTAGACGAACTTGAAGGTGGCTGAAGGCTTCATTCGTTCGAGCGATCTACGACGTTCAGCAACATTGGCGTCGTGTGCGCACGTAATGTCTACTAGCGACGTAGCGTCAAAAGTTCGGGAGTTGGCTTGGGTCGGTGCGGGGGCTCTTGGACCCTGTGGATCCTGCGATCGCTGCCGAAGCTGGCAAGAGAAGCCGAGGAGAAGCCAGCAGAGAACATTCAAAAGGAAAAGGATGAGCAAGGTCTGCGGTCCGTCACCTCTGGTGTAATTCAAAGCCAGCTGGTCTATGATCCTGTAGAGGGCGTAGCAGCAAGCAATAGCACTAGTGAACAAGATGGTCGAGAGAGCCAGAAGGGTACATACGACAAATTGCAGACCGCGTGGGTGGTTGGAGACAAGACTCTCCCACATAAGACAGAAACTCCCGAGTGTTTGAAGACTCGTCGCGGACCACACCATGCCTGCCAAGGGATTCCGGCTACGATAGCCAAGTGCTTTTTCGCTCCTCTCGCTCCCGGGCACAACCACAGTATCATCTATTGAAGCAACGAGCGACCATTTCAGAATAGTTACGGTCAAGTGACCGAGCGACATCAATGAAAGAAGAACAAGCCGTCTGCGTTTTTTATGCGTCATACTACTTGTATCGCAGTCGCCCTTCCTCAGATTCACACTTTGGGACTTCGGCATGGGAGGAGTATTTGACCCGCGGCGACAAGACATACAATTAGGCCATTCGTGTATGGCTGGTAGCAGACAGTCGAAGCTCGAATTGCGTTAACAGTTACGTAAGATCTGGTCCCAACTTTCGCACCCGGGAGCGCTGCGAATATGACAAATTCTTACCGAGAAGAAGGCCAACTCGATTCGTCACTCGCCAACTGTCATGAGGTGCATGCGTAAGCTTCAACTTATCTTGGCAGCAAGCTTCGAACCAGTGTGGCGAAGGCCACGGTTTCTTGAAGATCCTGTCATCCCTGGTGTTGCCAGAGTAATTATTTCCTCCTCCACAGTTCTTCCAAGTGCTCTTAACGCACCAACGTACTTCGGGAACATGGAACTTCGTATATTGCAACTCTAAGTCCTCATACCAATTCAATACTACAAGCCGTCGACCTCTCAGCCTACCCTTTTTCCCGGATGATCCGAGCGTAGCAATAGCGGGACTTTGGTACCTAACGCCGAAACATGCAACAGTCAGAGATCTCAGAATGGATAGCAACCGTAAGCTTAGCGAGCAAAAAGCAGTGCTTACAAGGGAATGCCAAGGGACAGAGAACCGATATACCTCCAAGCTACGAGCAAAATGCCTTGTTGGTCTTAGCTCAAGCGGCTGAAATGAGACAGCTCGAGGGGATTGGTACAGTGGACTTAAAAACAAGGAACCATTGATTCTATGCAATCGGAAGATCCAATAACTTTACACGGCTGCTCTGCGGTTCCCTTGATCAAACAAGTGTACATCTTTCTTTTGCACTTCTGTTGGCAGCAAATATTCAATACAAGAATCTTCAAGACATGGCTATAGGACATATCTATCTGCTGCTTTGGACAACGAAGGAAGATATTAGATTTGCGACTTACGAGATGCTATATAATGAATTGAAAAATACCTTCCGCGCGTTTGAGTAAGCAATTTGCCCTATTTTTGGACCTTGCTCCTCAAAATATTTGGTAGAATATCTTATCTAGCTTTACTACGCGTGCAAAACTCACACTAAGAAGTTGTACGTAAGCCCTATTGCCTGCTGCTGTAAGTAGGAAAGATTCACGTTAAGCGACTTCCTTTCTCGGAACCTAGTCAACTTGCTAGGACTATCAATAAGGTAGTGTTTAGGTGGCCACTTCTTGTATCGACTATGAATTTAAGTTCGTACCGACTACACAATCCGTGTTAGACAGCTCTTTCTTTATCAACTTAATTGAAATTGTATTCTCAACTGAAGAACCTAGCGCACACTAATGGTTTGCGCTGCTTGTCAGAATACGGCAAGTAAGGACGTCCGCGTTTCTCCATCGTCGTACGAAAAATTACAGAGAATTAACGGAAAGGCCAACAGTGCTTGGAACAAAGCCTGGAGGATTCTGGTGAAGAATATAGCAAGAATAGCTATTTTGTCAGAGGAAACGAAGTATACACTTGACATTACGGGATCAGAGACACTTTCGGACCTTTTTGAGCTTGTGTCGAGGCTCGCAGACTCCCTGGAAACTTCACTAAAGGCAAAGTCTCGCACGCGACTCTTTTTGTGCACACCGTGCCTTAAAAGGTTTTGCGTGGTCGGAAAGGGAGAACAGCATCACTTCATGGACAACGGACTAGATCTTGACGTTCTAAACCAAATTTCGACACTCGGAATGAGTTTTCAGAACTCCGCAACGGCAGACAGTCTGCAGCATTTACTATGGCCCCTTAGCTGCCTCCCTCTCTTTCTTACGGCTTGGATAACTTGTTTCCCCCAGGCAGAGCTAGAATGCGTCCACGAAAAGTATCCAGACCCCGTGCTATATATGTCAAGAATTAAGCGAAAGCTGCTGGACTACAGCGCGAAATTTAGGTTGAGACCGGAGGTCAAACCAGTCCCTCCTTTGAAAGTCGGTCAGACACTAGGCTCTTCAAATCCCGTCTCTTCGACTCCTCGACAGAGAGGGAAGGGTAGAGTTTCGGTGGAGCAGGACACTATGCAGGATGTCCTATTGCTAACGAGTGAAGTTACCAAAGCAATTGAGGAGTGGAAACATGGAGCACCTGTGGGTACAATTAAGACAGAATGTAACACACCTACCGAAGTATCGCTATATTATGAGAAGAGGGGACAGCTTTATCCCGCTACAGCTATAATGATTAATGGGGATGTGTATTTCTAGCCCCCGATTGCGCTCTGCTAGGCCTGCTTCGGTACTTTTAGCAATTACACTCCTCTACGGCGCCTCAATGATTCTTTCAACCACCAGGTTAGGGCGGTAGCGCTTTCATTATCAATACCAAGGCATACAACAGTAAAGTGCTAAGAGAAAGGGAACCCTCTAGAGGCACATCAAACAACCGCCGCAAGACTAAGAATCCCCGCTACTAAGACTAAAGTCCTCGCCTGCTACAGAAATTATTCAATTCGTGCCATTCGTGCAATTCGTGCAATTCATGCAATTCATGCAGTTCGTGCAGTTAGTTCGTGCAGTTCGTGCAATTCGTGCAATTCATGCAGTTCGTGCAGTTAGTTCGTGCAGTTCGTGCAGTTCGTGCAGTTCGTGCAGTTCGTGCAGTTCGTGCAGTTCGTGCAGTTCGTGCAGTTCGTGCAGTTCGTGCAGTTTCGTGCCATTCGCGTTACATAGAGGCTTTCCATTTCTATCTAATCCAAGCTTTGCCATACTACTAGCAACTCTTACATGGGCGAAACAAGAGCATCCAAGGTCAGATGTCAACAGTAGCTTCAATCTCACACGTTTCGGATTTGATGAACACGTCAACGCAGGTGGAATTCTTTTTGATACCTAGAAAAGCTATACGAGCTGTGGGCGCCTGGTCAGGACCCCGTATAGGATCCGTAATTGGTATCCATCACTACCTGGTTCGGGAACTACAACAGGGTCAGAAGGGCACCGTTTGCATTTTTTGCCATCGGTTTACCAATTTTTGCCCTGTACCATAAGGGACAGTTGATGGTTTGGCGGAGGAATGCGGTCCAAAAACTTCCAAGGTCCAAGAAAACTCCCACTGCTGTATCTTCAGTACGAAATGTACGATCTTCCGTTGCGGTTACGATCGATCGTATTGTAGACCTACTCGTGAGGAAAGAGGTATCGAGCGTCTCACCGAGTTGTTGATCTATGCTTAGTTCCTCTACATCTTTAGCGACTCCCAACTGCAAAAGAAAAGGGAGGAGACCGCTGATGCCGAAAGAGTATCCCGCGCAGACTACCATCGTACATGCAAAAATTCACATTGTGTAATTCAGGCCGGAACCATCAATGAATATCAAGACTAAATGGCAAATGAGGGCGGCAACAGAGCCTAGAATGAGAGAGGACTATATAAGGGTTGCACCAGCCGAAGAACGTGACGCAGTCATGCCAGTGATTAGACCAAAACAATGACCAATCCATGATCAAACTTGGCGGCTATACTACTTTAGGATGATCCAGAGCACAGTTTATGAGACACCGGAAGCGTTCATGTTCCAGCAAGTCATTATGGCCCGGTTGCTGGCCCCCATCGTCGTTCTTCTATTGAACGCCAGCCAGCCAAGCCAGAGAGAAGAGGTTCTGGAAGTCTCTAAGAGCTCGATGAATACCGATGGTTTAGCGGTCCTCAGGCCCGCGAGTGCTGTAAACTCCGACTTCACCTCGACAGGTCCCCCTGCGAAGTTAACCACCACCCGCTTCCTTGCCCACTCATTGACGCTCCAAATGCAGCATGCCATTGAACAGTATTAAAGAGTTGTCCAATACACTGAAGAAAAATGCCGCCGGCGACCACACTTGGCAACGACCTCTGCTATGATTGCCCCTGTGACAATACACTTCCATTTGGCTTTTTGAGTTGGCTTAGGTCCACGAAGCTCAAGCAGTGGAAGTCTTGACCCGACAAGAATGAATATAGCAGTCTAGAAATGCAAGGGTTGACGAGGCTTTTTAATACAATATTCGCAGAGACAAAGTAACAACAATCGCCAATACATCCGTTGCTTGCGGTCTTACTAAAAGCTATAGAGTATCCAAACAAGAACCAATGTAAAGATATTGCCAAGCCGGCAATGAGACAACCGCAGATGGACGTGACTGCATCATACATAGAGTGTTGTGCTTCTTGATGCTTACTATTACGGAGAGTGACATGCTATACTCTTACAGAACTGTACCCTCCAAGTATCTTCTTACTCTCCCTTGACATAGATGATCCAGAGACACTCGTTTAGTAATCGCTATCTTCAACTTCTCCGCGATTTATGTGTACTAATAAGACTAAGCGGCTCTTCTTAAGTAAAGGCTCGCAATTGTCACTTCCTAAAGCGAATTCGACTGCTGGACCGTTACCACTCTGGCGTAGCGGCGTTGCCCAGTGCAAGTTAGCTGGGTTCAGTATGCCTAAGCTTGAAGACAGAGTTCTCCTCATGGATTTGTAATTGTCTTCGCTTCTGTGGAAGCGAAGGTTCTAGAAAGGCTCTGTTAAATTTGTAACCACTTGCTTCGCTTTTTCTGGATATACGAAGGCAGAGCAGACCTGGTAAACTAGACCTAGATTTTCGATTGTACGTGTCAGTACTTCATCGAACCCTATTGGCGTAAAAATCCGCGACAGTCAAAGTCAAGACCGAAACCTAGTACTTGATCCGGTGGATCATTCTCTTGGATACCCGATAAAGCGCTTTTGAAAAAAAGCATACACAAATCTCGGGACCCCTTAGAAAGCTTGTGTGTGTGGTGTGGCCGAATTTTGCGAGGTACAAGGCATCAAATACACGAAAGAGGCCTTGCTTCGACTTTCAACGTCTCACGCAATCAAGTCAACCATCCGCTCGCATCAAGCTCTCTGCACTTGCAGAACTTTACTAAAGTCGCCCAGACCGCCATCACCACGGACGTCCTCAGCAGGAACGCATACAGTTCTTGCTTAGCGTCAACAACGAGCTCAAGACGCGACAATCGATCAATGACCGACAGCTCCAGGCGTTGCTATCGGAAGTCGAAAGGCGTTTACCGACGAAAGTACTGTGATCGAGTCTTGTTCCAAATCAGATGAGACCATCGTCTCCGTTTTCCTCTTAATGCACAAGCCCTGCTTCTTCCGCATTCATCGGGGTCGATGGTTCGTTGTCTTGGCCTTCGCGGACCTCCTTTCCCCGTCGGCAGCTCACGCAGGCAACCAGGGTGTACCGCATGGCCCAGCCATTGAGCAATCGACCCCAAGAGCGGGCTTGGAGGCTCTGTCGTCTCGCCTCGCTATTAGAAGCTTGCATCTAGCGTCACTGCAAGGGGGCCAGGGATTGACGCGCTCAGCACATCTGCAGAGGATGACGCTTGGACGTTTCATCCCTGAAACGAGCATTCATATTCAGCATTCATATTCGCGCTGGGCCTGTCTTGGAGGAAGAGGCTCCTTATCTTTCCAATCCCAAGTGAAGATGAACTTTTTCTGCCCCCGAAGTTTTTCGAAGCCATACAATTGAAGACGTTCCCGCTCATGCTGATTGGACATCCCATCCTCGGTTCTCGCGTTAGGATTCCTGTGCACTTGAAACATCCAGGACCTCCGCCCGCGTACCTTTTGCCTTGCTGAGATGGATCGACAATTGCCATTTTCGAGGACAAGGCAAAAGCTCCGACTCGAAGATATCCATTGTGTTGATCCTCATGACGTTTTCGAGCGATAACGGTTGTTCGCTGCGCCTATCTGGCCTCCGGCACGCCCTTACATTGAGCGGTTTCAACCTTTCCTCTGACACCTTGCGATGGCGACAGGCAGCTTACCGTAAGCGGACGCTTTTCCCGTTGAGCATATGGACCGTGAAGTAATCGGATCACAGCCTAGCAAGTACTGGCATGCTGTTAAAGAGGTCTGCGTACTTTGCACGGCGTTCCGGCTTGTGAGGCAACAGCTTGGGGACGATGATGCCTTATACGGTCCAAGGGTGGCTATGTGCTCCATCGCCTTAGCTAAGGTCTGTCAGGTGCTCAGCTTCCCAAGCTTTGCAACATTGGATGTTGCCTTTAGCGTTCTCCCATAATCGCCCTAGCGTTCGCACGTTCGAGGAACTCCGTCACTTGGCAGTCCTGGCAGGACGGGATTAGTATGGCATTGTACGGCGGTGCGAGCGCGAACGATACTCGCCGTAACGCATCGGAAACCTTTTCAAGAAGACGGTACCGTCATTGTCTTGCTAGCTTGTATCGGACTTGTGGAATGCGGTAGCGCCCGCTCGTAAGGGTTGCTATTAACGAGACGACGGTTGTACTCGCCGGTCCGCATGCAGGCAGCCGTTCGGACGACTAACGCTGCTATACTATCCCGAGGCCTCTCGTCCGTCAGGCACTGCAGCTGTCTTTAGTATCGACCACCCGTGGGCCATGTCCTTCGGTTAGCGTTTCGGCATTTTTCTACGCTTTAGCAGGAGTCGATATGCGGAACTAGAGGAGACCGTGGACCTGAATTCAAAATTTGGCGAAATTGATGGCAGTGCACTGGGGCACTCGGACAGGCCCACCGACTCACGAGACCTGGGAGACATTACCCCTTCCTCCCCTTCCTCGGTCCCTGGCGAGTACCAATGAACTGATGCATCATCAGCAGTGAAGAGCAAGTAGTATGTCTATGGAGCTCCGCAGAGAGGGACGACCACCAGGCACATTTACCTTAAACCCCAGCAGCCAAGGACGGGCAGCTGCTGCCCCCGAGCACCTCCGCTGTGGCCGAATCCGGCGGGAGCAGGCCCGGGCCTCCCTCGGTACTGTACGGTTGGTACTATCCTGTATACCCACTTGTACCCTTCTCTAACAGGTATGCAGCATGTGCACTGCATACATAGTATTGTATAATGCGCTGCCGTACTGTGGGGTCGGCGGCCCCTCAGACTTTGCCCTTTCTCCGCTCACCGGCAGCGCCGGCTGGATCTCGGGATTAATCAGCTCCGAGAAAGCTTAGCTGGCGCCCGTCTTTTGGAGCGGCCGACGCCAGCCCATGGAGAGAAGCAGGAAGACCGAAATCCATCGCTTGTACTGCTTTTGAAGCTCGCCTCGACTCGATTTTCGATCGCATTCTAGTCCTCGGCACCACCGAAGATCCTCCTTGGGCACGACAATGGGGAAACGTAGACCCAAGGCGCCCATAGAGCGGGGTACCCCTATGGTCGTTGCGATTGCGACGGCTCGTTACCATGAGGACCTCCCTCTCCAGCGAAGCGGAGACAACCGATTCCAGTTTTTGGATGCGCTAGAGCGTAAGTCTCGGTACCATGGGCATAAGCGCTACTGCTCTAACCGTCGATGCTGTTAGTAAATGAATCGGTAGAGGCGGAAAGTAAGATTCGGACAGGGCATTGGATGTGGTGGCAGTTTGAAGAGGACGGAAAAGAAGTCAACAACATGGGCCTCCCGATCGGGATCTTCCGCTACAAATCCGGACGTAGTGAAGTCGCTGTACTACGGGGTGTGGAAGTAGCGGAGGAAGAGCAATCTCAGAGCCGCCGTCAGACCCGCGTCGTCTGCTCTGCCGAGTGCTGGATCATCGAGGTGGAGAACATTGGGTCTGCTGTCACAGAAGAGGAGATTAAGAAAGGCGGAAAAGGCTATGGACGTGTCGCGACGACGAACAGCAACGGTGAAAGATTCTCGCTTGATCGATACCATCTCTATATGCCTAATAAACCGCAATGCACGGTGCGCAATCCCACTTTGCTTTTCGAACGCGTTTGCTGACTTGTGTCAGCCCATCTATAGCATCACCCTAGAAACCACGCAAATGATTGAGGGCAGGATTTCGTGCGCTGAGTATCGCCTAGAGCTTGCCCCAAAACCACCTGCTCCCCCTCCCCTCTCTAGTGAACCTGGACAGTCCAGGGGGATGGGGGTTCAGGAAAGACGGACGGATACCCCTGAGCCCGACAGCGAACGGAGAGTAAATCCAGATGCTCAGCCAGACACCGAGCCTGACGCTGCCGGGCAGGACGCTGAGCCGAACGCCGCTGAGCAGGGATCTGGACCGGGTGCTGGCCCGGACGCTGAGCCGGACACCGAGCCGGACGATGAATCCAACGTCGCTAGGCAGGGCGGTGGCCCGGACACTGGGCCAGACGCTGTGCCAGAAATCGAGCCCGACGCCATGCTCGAGCCAGACACCGAGCCAGACACCGAACCGGACACGAAGGAGCGCGCTGAACCGGACTCCGCCGAGCAGAGCGCCGAGCGAGACATTGAGCCGGGTTCTGAGAGTGATGCGCCCCTCACCGCCGCTGAGCAGAGAAAGACGCAGGTTCGGGAAATGTCAAACGTTTCAGCATCAACGTTAGAGGCACATGGAGACGATGATGACGATGACGATCCCGAATATGCCAGCGATCAGCCGCCGAGTTGCCAATCAAAGCGCTTGCGACGCAGTATAAAGGAGGCCATGGTAAGTTTTTAAGAACCCTGTTAGAACGACCGTACGCTTACTTTAAACAGCCAAAGAAAAGGCTGAGGGTCAATTCTGCAGGAACAGATTCAGAAGTTGTTACTCACCCTCCGAGAGCTCTACGTGTAGAAAGTGCAGATGCACTGGACCCTCACAGAGAGCTTGTGGTGGATGTCTGTTCGGCATTACGGTCATGCTTCCTCCGCAGTGGAACTGAAGGGGGTTCTCCTCCAGAAGAATCGCTTCAAAGGTTAGCCACGTCAATAGGGAAGCTCGAGGACGAAAAAGACATTAAGTGGCCGTCCATTAACGGCACTGGCATTACCCGGGTAGTTAGAGAAGTGTCAGGGCTTCGCGATATTCCCGGACAGCAAACATACTCATTCAAAAAGCGCCTCGAAGGTCTATACAAGGTATTCAAGAAAATAAGAGATCGAGACATGACTGTAGGCTCTCGAAAGGGGGAAGCTGGAGCTGAGGCAAGCAAGAGTCCACAGGAAGACTAGCACGGTCTAGTACTGGGCCGCTCGAAGGGGAGGGAAAGCGAATGACGTACTTTTTCTTGGCTGTCGGCACCCTGCGGAGACGTTTACGCTCCTAATAAACTCTAGCGAACTCGTTCTCCCTGATCTAGACAAAGCAGTTCGGCTAGGGCGACGATTGTAAGCAGCACGCTTCTTACGCACCAATAAGTCCGAAATCTGAAACCGACAGCTTGCAAAGATAATAGCTTTTGAGTCTGGGTTATGCCTTACCTCGTTCGATGTCACCCTCTAGCAGATTTACCTACGAAGCGGTGATTTATGCGAAAACAGAATCCAGTGTGCCGCGTTGCCGTATCTTCAGCTTAAGTGGCACCAAGCACCATTTGTGGAACCCTCAGAACCTGTTTCAAACTGTTACAAAGTGGCACAAAACTTCCTCACTTCTCTCATTTCTTTTTTCTTTTCCCCCTCTGTGGCCATGTGACGTAACGCTGGGCTTTGCCAAATAAATTTGTCATACGTAGATTAAAATGAAACACAATTTGCCAAAAGCTCTAGCAAAATCGCGTTCTGTCGTCAAGAGAAACTTTCCATGTTCAGGAGCGAAGAAATAGACTTCGGCCAGGTCTAAAACCAGTCATAGTTAACGTAAGGCACAAGAAATCGATAACTAATAGTAGTATGACACACCCTTTTCTTAGCGACTTGGGGAGGTGGCCCTAGATAAGGTTAGAGCCAAGTTGCTACCAAGTTGCAGCCGGATCGCAATGGCGGTGAAATGCCTTTTCCTTGTCATTGCACACACACTACTGACCTCTATGGAAAAATTGCCATAGTTGGAAGCTGGAACCTTGTTGAGATCGATTGTGGCTCTAACGGAAGGGTCTACTACGCTCAAAATCTCGAGACTAAATGTGACCATGCGCTCAAAGAGTTGTTCTGCGTCGAGACGAAGCCGGACGAGGTGGACATTTCCGAAACAGTATCTACCTTGGGGTCGCAATTTCTTGGGAGGGTAGACTTGGCAGGTTATGTGACGACCGTCGGTGCGTTCAAGATCTCACGCTGGTGCATAGTTCAAGAATTCTATGCCACTGATCTGCATCACTTCATTCAAAAGCGAGCCCGACCGGACACTAATGTTGGATGGAGGACGTGCTTCGTGAAGCATTGCGCTTACCAGATTCTCTCAGGTCTAGCTGGTATGTGGTAAGAAATGCCTGTCCGCGAGGACTCTGGCTAACTCACTTTAGCATTGCAGGATATGGGGGTTGTGTACCATGATTTGAAACCGGAAAATGTGATGGTGGACAAAACGAATGTTCGATTGATCGACTACAGTAACTCCTACCGCCAACGCGGGCCTCGTGTCGTTGGCGGGACACCAGAATATCTGGCCCCCGAACAGCTAATTGCAGGCGTCCGTGGGGGCCATAAGGCCGACGTCTTTGCTTTGGGCTTGCTCCTTTTAGAAATCTACTCAGGGGGATCCTTCTTTCCACAGGCACTATCCGCCGAAATCCGTTCCCCGCATTCCGCCCGTACCGACGTCGCCATTGCGTACCACAGAGTCCTTCTGTCGTCGTTGACTGCGGAAAAGCCTATGTGGCGCATACAATCATCGACCTCAGGCTCAAGACGCACGTGCGATGTGAGATCCAAAGTGCTTGCTGTCTTTCCCGACGCAGAGGATATGGTATTCGGGGCTGTCGTACGTCACCTCGGCCATTCCCAAATTCTAAGCTAACCGGCTGTAGTACAAACGCCGACGTGTTCGCCTAGAGTACCCAAGCTTCTCGTTCTTCTTGCGATCGGTGTTAAGTTACGAGCCAGCTCGACCAACCTTCCGAGAGGCATTGCGCGATCCTTGGTTCCAAGTGTAGAAAGCTAAGTAAGGTTGGGCTGGGTCTATAGATGGCGCGACCGCCTACTGTAGAGCCACACATAGCAATCTCTCTAGGACTTGAAATATCTTCGTCGTACGGATCCTCAATAGCCTTCCTATCTACTATGTCTTTGAGTGTATGTGAGTGGCCCTACCAACAACCATTGATCTTGCGTCGTAAATTTCGCAGACAAATAAAGAGGGATGGCTTGTGGTGAGAGACATACTTACTCGTATTCGCTGGCTGCAGCATGCCGCGCTGCTATGGAATTCCGGTGAACGCTCTTTGTAGACCACTGTGCAGGTGTAACATCTCATCACGATGATGCGCACTAGCGGTGGACTAGTTACCAAGCCACTCCTGTCACCTTCAGCTCACGACTTACGAAATAGATTAGAGTCGGTTAGATAGCACAGCAGCCCATAAGAGCCGCGCTCTCCCTTCCCAATGTTTTTTCTCGCATAGCCCTAGACGAGCAAGAAAGAAAAAAAAAAAGAAAAATGTTGAAACTACAAACCCTGAAGACAGTAGGCCTAATGCTATCGGTTGCCTTGCAGGAGGCACATGCCAATGGCGCAGACAACGGAACCAAGACATATTCCGTCACGGTGACAAACAACTACAGCGAGAGGCTATACATCCACAATCTTGTGACACACGGGTGGCTGGAGACAGAAGATCAGACCTTGAGATATTTGCCTAGAAACGAATACGGCGTGGCATATCCTGTGTATACGTTTCCTATTGAGAGTGGTGAGAGCGCCGATGTCGGCTTCTTCTATCGTTCAACTGGCGGAGGGTCGCACTGGACCATGTTTTGGGACACCGTCGAGGTTGTCGCACATGGTCCGATGAACCAAACATTATTTGAGGCCTTTTGCCAAGTATCCGATGACAGTTCAAAACAGACGTGCTGGACGGATGTTAGCAACGTCGATGCTCTGACATCCAATGCTTTTGTCTCATACTCCGGAGAATGCTGCGGAGAGCGCGAGACGCCCGTGCCTATTAACGTGACGGTCCCAGATGATTGGCAGTGCCCCTTGGGCAACAGATTTAAGAAAGAGATCGCATCTGGTGCCCCACAGCCCTTACTGCATCAGAATCAAGCTTGCCTATCAAACTGCAGTGTCCTTCAGACTGACTCAGCTTGCTGCAAAGGGAAGTATAACGATCCAGACACATGTGCTAACTCGAATCCTGATCTAGTGCTCGCAGCACCAGAGGCATATACTTACGCTTATGACGACTACGGTCTAGGTCGCAGCACGCCGAGCCCACTGCGGAAACACCAGTTTTGTCTCGGGCGAAAGATATTAGACATCACAGTAGGTTGAAATTGACCTGATGAAAGAACTTGACTGGGCAATTGTGAAGCGTGCAACGCAATGCTCTTAGATAACAGATGTATGAAAGCTTCAACCAAGAAGTCGAAGTCTCTTTTGTCACGTTCAGCCGTCCTCGTCGAAGGAATGGAGCCGTGGCTATCGCCCCATTACTCCTTGTTGAGACTGACGGTGTTTCTCTTCGTGAATTACAAACGGACGTCTGCTACTCCCTAGGCATAGTCGCACGCTGTTTTCGTCGTGAAAAGAAGTCTCTGGTCGGCTATCGAAAGCCAAGTCCAAAAGTATTTCCGTGCCAGGTCGACTATCTAAGTTCAAGGCTGAGTCTCGTCTGTTCAAGGTGTCGCTACAAGCGCTCAATGGAGCTCTTTGCTTCTCGTGCTCTTGATAAGAGTTGCGCTCTGGGTGCTTATCATCTCCGCTTTCAGAAAACGAATAAATCTTGGGTGGTACACATATGAAACACTTCGTAACGCTCGTAGGAGTATCGTGGGAACTGCCATGATCTCGGGACTCGCGAAATGACGCTATAGCTTTGCCCAATTTGGCTAGTTGTGAGGACGACAATTCCCATGCAGACTTTACAGATCGGACGCAGGACGCTGAATTCAATTGGAGAGCGTGATGGCTTTCTTTCCATGACCGGGATCGCATTCCGAAGAAGTTGGAGTTTCGTCTGACGTTCGAAAGTCTAGGTAGAGCCCGGGTAAATTTTCAAAAACCTTCGGGCGACTGCTCGCAAAGATAAGACAGTGCAATCTCTTCATTTCTGATGCTGATAGCTCGAGCCGTATAAGTTTGTCGGAGTCGTTGGAATTACATGGAGCGTTACACGTTATTCGACTCGTTCTCGTCAGTCCTAACTCCGCAGGCATACCCGACAAACTCGCTCTGATCGTTCTGATGCACTGGTTGTCTAAAGTTATTATTAGCAGTACATACGAGCTTTACAAAACTCTCTCTGCCTTCAATGGCTATTTTTCTCTAACCTTCTTTTCAAGAAATCCTCGTGGGATAGCAGATCGGTCACGAATGGACATGCTACCCAATTCCTTTCCTTTTCGGAGTAGATCTGGTACAATGAACGCGGCATTTAAACAGTGTCATTACGTCTTTTGAGTAGTAAGTCTAGCGGAAGGATCTACAGCCCCGTTTTTCGGTCCCTGACCATTGCAACATTTGACCTCCTGCCTAGTCCTCGAGCATCGAACATACGCCCGTAAGATTAATGAGAGGGACACAGCAAGTCATATTGCCGCATCTATGGCCAAAAAGCAATGTATCTCAATTGCCGCCCTAAGTCCCTCGTAAAGCGCTGCCTGTGTGACAGCACCGTACACTTGCCTATGCAAACACCCATTTTGTTACGGAACCACAAAGTGATTGGGCAAGCAAGCGATGATGTGGCGCGGTAATCACACCGCGCACCCTCCACAACCAGAAAAGAAGTCAGGTGATAGAGCACCAAGCGTTGCATGCGAAGGAGCGCTCTCCTGCGCCCTATGTTCTCTCTGAGAGAGGACTAGGAGCAATAGAGCATATTGCACACAGATGCGAATCTCTCATACATATAGTATAGTGGTTTAATCGAAGGTAGAGATTTGTGTTCAACTCATTGTTCTAAGCCACTGATTGGAAAAGAGCAATGTCTCAACTTCATACTCTTATCTTGGCATTCCTCTCCACCAGAGACCAAATCCGCGTGATTTTAGATCACCTGATCGCATCTGTGCGATGAGTCAGAGCACATTCGTGATGCTCCGCTTATTATAACCAGGTAACACCTACCTCTGACAGTTTGTAAGCAGCAGACAGTAGACACTTACTACTGTGCTGACCTTGAAGCTGCAATGCGGCGTAGACAGCTTTACCATTTAATGGCGTTTCGGAGAGGCTCTCTTTTCGCACATACATAGAGCCGTTTCTTTCCGAAACGAGGGAATTCCAGCAAAATGAAGGCAGTGGACATGGCGCCTCCCCCGATTCATGGGTTGCCCGCGGAGATAGTGGACCTAATAGTGTTGCATCTGGATAGCCAGGTCGACATGAAGAACCTCATGTTGGCATCTTCCATTTTCGGGAGATCGGTGACTGAACAGCTCTACCACGCCCCGAGGATGCAAGCAGATAGCTTGCCTTTAGCTCTTCGGTCCGCACGATCCAGCGTGGGCTGGCAGTGTGCAAGATCGTTAACGATTTTGGGTCAACTTCGGCGCAACAGCGGATGCGATCTGCGCATCTATGCCTTGGTCTCGGCCATGAAACGGGATCTGGTGAAGAGAATGTATGTGGGACATGGAAGACTAGATGTCGCCGTTGAAAGCTCACACGCGTCTAGAGAATTGCACTGCGAATGTACGTGGGACGATGTGATCCAGTGTCTAGAAATGCAGGTCAAAGTCGAACGGCTCCAACTGGGATCGATCACTACCCTGAAAGGTGGCACTGGACGATTTCATCTGCCGCAACTTGCCTGTCTGCGGTCTCTTACTTGCGCACCGACTACACGCATCGAGGAGTGCATCTTACTCTGCCGGCGAATCGTTGCCAAGGCGCCTAATCTGGTAGAGTTGAACCTCTGTCCCCAAGCTTCGATTTGCTTCAAAGGGCCTTACAAAGGGATGTGGGCGCTCCTCGATGCTGCGACCGCACGGGACAGACCCAATCCTCTTCAAATCTTGAAATTCGACACTGTTTGTTTCGCTAGCATTTCCAAAGTTCTACCAGCAAGACGAAACTTGCGAGCCCTTACTTATCTTGAATATAAACGGTGCGCTTCGGTCGAATCGCTTTTACTGTGGGTATTGCACGCTTCCAAGCCGGCTGATGGAAACGATGGATGCAAGTCATGGATGCCGCAGAATCTCAAGATTGCTCTCAATGGTCTCCGCTGCATAGATTTGGACATTCTGTCACATTTGCTACGGGAAAACATCTTTACTCATGCGCAAGTTAACACAGATGCCTGTAAAGGATCAATTACGAAGGAGGTGGAGAGCAGCGGACACCCGGGACGCATTCAGGTCGTGCAGACATAAGAACATGTGTGGCCCCTTTGAGTTGCCCAGTTCCTACGGTCAAAATTTCCTGGCTCAACGCTCTTTTGCCGTCCCGCGTTGGGAGGATTGTGTAAGAAGATTGGGGTTGTTTTGCGAGGGCTCTCGGCCAAGCGCGCAAAGCCCATCGCACCAACACGCAAGCAAAGACAAGCGCTAGCGAAGTGAAGGAAAGGAGATTGGACGGTCTGGGATGGCAAGATGCCTTCTTGACATGTGTGGAGAAGTCGCGGTCAAAAGTCAATTCACAAGCGATCGCTCTGCTCCAGTCGCGTCCACTGGGAACATGTCTGCACAACATGCGTAGTACCTAGGTAGGATCAAGGTGTCATTGTGAGCTAAGCCTCTCAACGTGGAAGTTCACCCTAGTCGCAGAGACAGTAATTTCTTGTCTTGCTAGTCACAGTATTCATCGAGCGGTGGCGGTTCCAAACAACGCCCTTAATTCTTGTACCGCTTAGATAGCTAAAGTGATTGTAATATCATTACATCAAGGTCTCTTAGCATGGCTGGGTGTATTCTTGGGCTGCGTGGCAGCCAGCTTTCACGTAATAGAGTCTCTGCGACTACCTAGGGAAGGCAGCTCTAACATACCCCCACAGGCTCCGTGATGACTTTCTTTCCCCTCCTCCATTATCCACAGTTAGTAATCTGGACCGAGTGCCTCCATGACAGATAATTCAGACCGCATCGATCCAGAAAGTCAAGAGTGGCAGGGAACACAATGTAATGTCGCTGGGCTTACCACGTTAGCAAGACTTGTACTTAATTACTACCAGGCCTGGCCCGATTTTCCAGATATCTTCACCCTTAAGCTTGGCCATCGTTCTCATATCTTTGCCAAAATCAGACCTGGCTGCACATCAGAGATTGTGGCATCGAGCCCAGTGAGGTTTCTTGTAACCGACCTCCTTGACTACTCGCAAGCGACAATCTTGAGGGAAGATTTGTTTAGGCTAGAGAGCTACGAAAAGTTACTCAGCTACACTTTTACGACTGACGGGTCCGTGTCGGTTTGCCTATGGGCTGCTCAAGATGCTAAAATAAAGGTGGACGACTGCCCGGCGTTGGTGATAGACTGCATCGGACGTCACTCCGACAGAAAAGACTTTCCCTGTGGCACAGGGGCAGACATCGGAAAATTCAAGGCAGGACGGCGAGTCCCTACAGCCTTTGAAAACCTATGTCGCCAATTGCAGGTGCAGAGCAGCGCTGATTGGACGAGAGCGATGTTCATTCTATACGACTGGAGATACCGCCGGGCGGAGCTTATGGTTCATTTCAGCCAGCTGAGCCGTGAGGAAGTCCTTCAGCTCGTGCAAATAGTTGGTGTGCGCATAGTCCCCGCCGCTTTCTTCATTAGGCTGACTCAGCTTGACGCAAAAGGACTTGAAGTGGGAGAGCATCATTCTTTCGGAAAACTTGTGGATCTGCAACCGAAAGACGGGGAGGCTGTGCCTGTTTCAAAGATACTACTCGAGCTCCATTGCGGCCTCTACCGTGCCAAGATGCACTTCGATACTTGGAAGGCCCAAACGAAAACTTCTACCGGAGACGAATCAACGCATGAGGTCCTTGACATGTCGGATATGGCGGGCATTGACATTCATTTCGTCCAACACTATATCTCGACACCTTCATGCAAGGTCGACTGGACCCGTTGCCCTTCTGAACGAAGAATGGCACGATTTGCCGATGAATACCTCATGACAGAGCTTATAGAAGACATCCTTGGTAGACGTTCCATGCGCCGAGACCGTGCTCCGTTTTCATTTTAGCGAAGGGGCCACTATTTTTCTTTTTCTTCTTCTTCTTTTCTTGGCTGACATAGGCAAGAGACCACGGCTGTAATCATTTGTGAATGCGGATGCTTGCTTCCAATGGCCAATCTCCTTCTGTCGGATTAATTAAGGCATATCGTTTTTCGACGCGGTCTGAAATACGCGACCTCTCTCTATGGCAGAGTTGCTCAGATCCGCCCGCGGCCAAAAGGCGACTTGGTGCAGCAGAAAGAGACTCGTAGCGCATCCGCGAGTTTACGCGAATGAAGGAAGCTGATTGTTAGCCAGACGCCCGACAAGCTCGCTTCCGCATCCTTGCTGGAAGCGGTTATTTGCTCCAAATGCGAGGGAGGTGCGTGGCGGCGTTGATACGGCACATGGCTGGCATGAAAAAACAAGGGGTGTTGTAGTGCATACTAATCGGTCTCTGTGTTAACTCTGCAATTATTAGTGTACAAGAATCATGCGGCAGCTTCTACAGTGGTCTAGTGGGTCAACTTGGTTAACGCAAGTGTCTTGATGTGCGGGTGGAGAACGAAGGACGAAGCGGAATCAAGGAAAGGGAAAAGGACCTCGAACACGTACATGTGAATTTGCAATTACGGGAGGAGTCCGTGGGACCACTACACTTCACTCAACCTCAGTTTACAGGCTGCCCACGAGATTCTGTGCAAGCTTATCAGAAATCTCTATAGCAGCTCAGATATCTATCCCACCGCAATCTCACCGTAGAGCAGGCAATCTGTCAGCCTCCTCGCCATACGTCGCCACAACCCACTCACAGAAGTCTCTCCAGTCTCTCTCAAATATCGCCATTGCTTGCTTCCGTTCTTCTTCGCTTAGACGGCTGTGTTGTATACTCCACTGAGCAAGTTGTTTCCAGCCATGTACCGACATCCGAGTGTCTCCCACCATCACCTGATAGAACTCGAAAGAGAGGGACAGTGAGTCTTTCGTGGCACCACTAAACGTTCATGTTAGCAATGTCGCCTAGTAGTCTAACCTTAGAAATCTCACTCACCGGAATAATGAAGGATTGTCAGCACTCAAAGTGCAATGCAGGCCAGCTGCGAGAAGCTGAGGGAAAGGATGCTGCCTGATATTGCCAGAAAGGTGTAACAGCTCGTTCGAGATCGGACAAAGCTCCAGACATATGTTCTGTTGCTTGTACTTCTCGATAAGCAACGGGTGCTTTAACAAGGAGTAACCGTGCCCGATCCGTTTACAGTGCAGCAGCAGCGAGTCGTATAAATTGCTGTTATCTGGATTCGATGAGCCACCAGTGTCAAGCAGAGTCTCGCCCGCATGGAACATAAAGGGAATGCTAATATCTAGATCTTTGCATGTCTTTTGAAAGCCAACCAGCAAGTCGCAATAGAAGCCGATATGATTTGGTCGATCCTCTGCACCAACCAAATCAAAGCCGCAGATGAGGTCTGGGAACTCTAGCTTCAGCTTGATGCAGCCTAGAAGCTCGGTCTGCATCCGTGCTTTTGGAATACTCCGCGGCGTACAGTAGATGATCTTCAAGCCGAAAGGGAATTTGTCGAGCTCATCCCTGTCTCCGAGTTCTTTGGTCTTTCTCTTTACCTCCTCGAAGACAATTTTCATTTGTGCACTGTGGTCCAGTTGGCGCAAACCATCGTCGGATGGAATCGTCTTGTCCATCAGCATTGGGCGCAATTCGGCATACATAACCCTGTCCCGGATCATGCTGTTTATGGCCTCTCTGATGTACCATCTGTATACACTTTCATAGTTCATCAAGCCCTTGAAAGCTCGAGTGCCTTGATTGAAGCACGCCCAAATTCCGTTAGTAGTCTGTTTGTCTGAATAAACACGCTCTGCTGTCAGAGCCATTTTCTCACGTGCCCAGCATTCAGCATCATCAAGGCCTTCAGGTCTTTCTTCGTATACCAGATCATGCGGGAAGCTAGATCTGAAGTCCGTCCATCGCATCCATGGGCTTGTACTTTCGGCCTTAACATCAGGATTGTATTCCATAGAGAATATGTTTGTACTGGTTGTGGTATTGTATAATACATTGAAGACAACTTCTGCCTTCTCAAAGTCTTCCTTGGCAAGAAGTGGCCGTGTCGTCCTCACGAACATGGTTCCTTCCAGCCTACGAGCATGTGGCAGGAGCAGTTCCGGAGGCAGCTCCGTGTTGAAGTGAATATGAAGGTGGCAGCCTTTGGGCAAGTGTCGAGAGATGTCAAAGACACGGCTGCGTTCTATTCGAGACTTGTTCGGCAGAAATCGGCCGCCCATGTCTCGCACTTCCGGACCGGGCACAGCTTCACTCGGTATATTTCCATAGAGCTCTATATCACACCTTTCGTGCTCGCGAAGTTTGAAAACAATACCTGCAGCCCGCTTCTCATTGTCGGATGCCGAAACACGTGCAATCCTGTCCCAGAGTTCTTCACTTTCCTGGTTAAGAAGATCGTCGCGCATTATCCCATACGACTGACGGATCGTTTCAGATTCACGCAAACGACCTTTGCAAGCTTCCAGTGTCTTTGCAATTTTCATCCTGTTCAAAGACGGCATCCTCAGCTGAATGAATCCGGGTTGACCACCGTCAAAGACAACACAAGCGGTTAACGTCTTCCAAACACTTAATGTCTAAGCGTTGCGTCGAAGCTTTTACGATGGCGATTCCCTCTGTGTGAATAATTCGGTGCTGCAGAAGAGAATAGACTACACAACGCGCAGGGGACCAAACTGCTTCTTTCTCCGACCGCGTCTGGCGAAGTATAAATATGAGGACTGTGAGCGTGGCTTTGCCTTCTTAACGGCCCTTCAATGCAGCACAGCCTACGAAATCTTCTGCGCCGCCACTGCTCCGCGAACTTGATAAGCAGGATTCCAGGCTGGGTTTACGTACTAATATGACGATGCTGTGCCTCTTTGCCACTTGCTGTTACAGGGATACAGTACCCTGTGCCTTGGACGGTTTAGCCTCCCGGAGCGCTAAATGACCCGATTTTTGAGCGTTCTCATCGTGCTTTTCTTTTAGGAATATAACTACGCGACTACTACATGGAAGGGTCTGGAATGCCTTGGATAATTAGTGTCAAAAGCTTGAGGACGGCTCGGAAGTTCATCGTAGATTGGATCCAGGTGTTGATTACGATCTAAGATGTCACCTCCCAGTCTTTCAGTGATTGAAGCCCCCGTCAAGCCTGTTGGAAGCCCAAAGTTTCGTTGGCTAAGGCGTACTCTACATTGACCTGTAAAATTCTTAGAATCGTCTAAATGCGTTCTATTTCTTAGTGGTGTGTAGCTCTCATTGCCCTTGGTATTCGTGGGAAAAAATCACATTACAACTAAATGATTACTGCTGTGCAGAGGAGTGCTTCAAGTAGCCCTACAATTTCCATTGTTCCTCACAAGATAAAATCCGTAGGGAAACGCAGCCAGTGTGATCGTAGACCACTAGAGAGCCTATTCGTCAACGGGGAGCAACAGTGTTTCTATCTCCTCTTCATCATTCTCTCGGCGTAATGGAGCGAGTCCACAGAAAAAATTAGTAACTTGTGGGTAGACCGCTGAAATAGATACATTAATGATGCAAAACTTAAGAAGAAGATGATAGAAAAATTACCGGTATAGGGTTAAACTTGTTCTCTTAATGAAAAGAAGGTTGAAAGCTCGTAGAGGTTTGACCATGACGCGACGAACATTTTACTGTTTAAGATCAAATGCGAGCCTAGAGTTCTGCCAGGATGGCGAAGTGCGGATTAGAAGCCCCCGGTCACCTCACGTATCGACACACTACCACACGGCTTATCTACACTCTGCCTCTTCCCTCTTTACATTAATCTAGAGACCTTTTCCGTTCATTTGTCCGCTTCCTGCTTGTTGCTTTGCTACCCTTTAAAGAAAATTTTCCTATCCAGTAGAAGTGCCGAGAACTGACGTTTAGTGGCGACCAAACGTGACAGGGAAGTGTCGTCTCAAACAACAAACACACAACGGAGCGCTTATTTGACCGCTGGCGCGGGGACTGCTTCTTCTAATTTGAGTCTATAGTTCGATGTTGGGAGGCACTGTCCGACTCGACTCATTATTAAAAATCTTGAGTAGGCAGTGGAAATGCCGTTGAAAGTATTAGAGTTAATGGTCCGCCTACAGCTGCCGGGCGCATTGTGTGAATTCCAGGGAGTTTGTTAACAAAACACATAAAAGGGCCTCACTTAGCCTATACATGCGAGTCAAAGATCGTAATAATGCACGCAACTTTGTGAACAGACGTAACCGTCCACTTCACTACATAGCTGTGTGATCTGTGGCCCTGCGGGCCGTCTGTCGAGAAAGACATATTATTCGGCATCCACATTGACCGTCATCTGACGTGAATTCATGACACGAAACCTCCAGCGCATCTTTCAATTGGCGCCCGCTAGTATCGATCACGCTATACCCTTCATGCCCATGCTAGCGCTACACGATCGTCATTCGTTCTTGAAAGCGATGCAAGAACGCTTAAAAAAAGTGCTGTAGGGCTTTACAAGTCTCAAGGTTAGGCAGAGGAGGGGCAATGCTACGCAACAGAGCCCTGGCGCCTGCTAGATTTAGCAGCTCTCGTCCTTGTGATCGCAAGGCGAGTTTTGCGGCATGCAGTTCCACTTGCAAAGCCCCGAACATCGTGCTGCTAACATGCGAAAAAGCTCGTTTCCACTCTCTGACCACGTCCATAAACAATTGTCGTGTTTTGAAATGTGCCTCCAGTCTTTGTTTCATCTTCTCGCCGACGGCGAGCCACGGGTTTTCGTGATTGGGGTTTCATGGCCATTTTCCGAAGTTTCCTGACCGTCTGAGGCCTCTGTAGAACAGTCAAAAGTCTACAGCGAGTCCGGTAATGTCTCTTCATCGACCACGAGAAAACCCGGCTAAGGGTCATCTGCTTCACTGATTGCGCTTGCATCTTGCATGTTTGCACTTTGCGTGTCGGCCGTTGCCGTAGGAAGGGTTTTGAATTGAAGTAGTTGTATCAACCGCAACTTGGTAATAGAGGACAAGTCAAAAGAGCCTTGGAGCTCGGAGGAGCAGATAAGTATATAGCGTAGCCGCGGTGGATTCGTCAGTGGCGAAGTGCCCGGGAGACGCGAGCATGTGCCCAATCCCAACATCTCCACACATGGCATTTCTGTCTGATTGGCCACTCCACCCTAGTCAATCAAATTAAAACAGAATGGCTCTTCCGGGTTCACGTCTAAAAAGTTTCCCCTCACAGGTAAAGCCTTTCCACCCTGCAATGTTTGAGCCTCTGCGTATCCTGAAACACAGGGAGTTCAGGCAAACGAATCGCAGGGGCACAAGGAGGTCTTGCGCTCCAAAACCATTCTCTTCTCTCACGACATCTCGGACCCAGGCTAGAATGAAGTGGCTTTCAACGTCATTCCTCTTGCCATCATGCGTGCGAATTCACCTCCCTCCGGTTTACTCACCGCGACAGTCCTGTGCATTCGTATCGAACGAGTCGTCGGCTGCTCTATTCTGGGATTGCGACAGGTCCTGTCTCGCTTGAATCGCAATCTCAAGCGAGGTTGGCGCCCTATTCCCTCGTGTTGATCCTTACTTAGCTGCGACAAGGCAGTGAAGCGAAATTAGAAAATGCTTTCTTGATGGCCAAGTAAAAGACGCCCATTCTTGTGATTGAGAAGTACATATCCATATTCCAATCAGTGATCCCGGCGTTTCGCTTGCATGCAATATTGAGCTCAGCGGGTGACGAAATTCCTTCAGCTACGAGTAGTATTCCGCTTGCATGGAGATGCATGCCGTCATTCATGAGGTCTGTTGCATCCAAACCCTCGATTTACCCTTCCCCACGTGCATGAGCGAGCACCAAGGCTTCGGCGAGGGGTCTGCGGCCCCTAACCAATAGAGTTATTATCCGGCTTGTACCAAACGAGCATTAGGCCACGATGAAGGATTCGGCTTTGTCACATAGTAGTAGTGCGACTTCTGTGCAGGGGGGACCTCAGCTCTCCCGCCCACTGGCGCAGCTTTGCAGGCTTTCGAGACAGCAGCCAAACGCAGAGGTGTCTGATACTATGGCTTGGCAAGCCTGTCAGTTATTCATTTGATGGCGGATTGCGCTCTGCAGTCTACTGGAAGCCACCTATGGATACTCTATGGAATTCAGGTCTTAGGAGCTCTATCACCATTGAAGCTACACGTATCCTTAATTGACCTCAAGCTGCGCGTGCAACACGACTGGCATCTGTCTACGATGGACTTTTTTGTTTCAATTTTGTTGGCCTTTTTGGGTCAGAATCGTCAATTTTTAAACGTGCCAACAGGCTTTATCCGAGACAAAATTCTTCTGCCTTGACCACTTGCATCAAATTCTTTCAGATGAGGCCCAACACGTTTTGACTGGCACGCAAAGCTGCTTTTTTCTGAGCGACAGATCATTACCTCTGTACAAACCTCGACTACGTGGGTACGCACCGGGGAAGCTTAATTCATTATTGGGAGATTGTAGTTAGGCCATCATAAATACGTTCCCAAGAGTTCCCAAGATACTTCACTGCGCTCGTTACGTGCAATTGCTCTGCGAACCCACTTTCATTTCAGAAGAGAAAGCGGGTTGTAGATCCTCTAGACATAATTTTGCAAGGCTTTGCATTGTTGCATTCGGCTCCGTCACCGTCGTATGACGATGGGCACCGTGAAAAGGCGTTAGTTTGCAGACGAATAAGGTTAAGGACGCTAGGGTGATGAGGTTTTGGCGAGTACAGATTGAAATTAAGTCTACAGGACATTGGGAAAGTTGTCTTTGAAGTACTACCGACTCCAGGGATTGGCTAGGTCAAGCTCTAATCTACCATCATGAAGATAGTCTAGCGGATCTAGAACCACCAATCAACTTTTTCTTCCAGTCCGTTCATAGGTGGTGACTTCTCTGTATCATCTTTGATCCTGCCAAGAAGTTCCAAGATTTGATGTTTCATAGAATGATCATTATCACGCCAGAAGAGCGATCCGTATATTTCATGGCGCCCCGGTATTTTTTCAAAGGGCCAGTGTGCTTCCTCGTTCTTTCCAAATGAAATACTTAATTCATTACGATCAAAATTGATTACGTATGTCCAGTCCCAACCTGTCAATTGTCTCGCCTTGCGTCCCGGCACAGGAATCTCTCTTTGTCGAGAAGATCTAAGTCTTCTTAGAAGCGAAGATAGCGGTGCTAACTCGTTCAATCTTCGTTGCTTAAGCCAATATCGACTTAGCACTTTAATGTCTTGTTCTTCCTCTGTGTGCCTTAGTTGCCCTAACAATGATTTTAGTTCTTCGCGGAGATCATTGTCCTTAAGGAACGCGACTATAAAGTTCCCTGTGCCTGGTTCTTCTTCATCGGAGTAACCCCCATGAAAATCTGAGGAAATGCAAAAAGGGAAGCAGCCCCCGCACTTGATTAGTACAACACATGAGTCGTCCATTTTGGTCGCCCGAATTGTAGAAGAAAGCAGCCCTTTTATATAGCTTCGGAGACAAAGCTGGTTACATGATTGTCTTACCCTCAGCTTTTACACACGCGTTGTTGTATTATACTAGTACATTGTTATGGCTTTAGAGGTAGGGCCGCGCGCCCGCTTTCGAAACTAGGTAGCTTGGGGTCCTGCCATTACCAAATGCCCAAATTGATACTCATTCTGTGAACGAGGGCAGAGAAAAACCTTGATTGGGCTTGCTTCGCTCGTAGTCGCTATTTGAGTCCGTACTGATTCACGTTTCTCCGCGTATCAAGTGCTTGGAATCAGCGGTCATGTCTACAATCCAAGGTCGCAGCGACAGCCCGCATTTGGCAAGTCGCTATAGCTGATGGGATTTGCTTTATGCCCACTGTAACGCAACGACTTGGCTTAAAGCACGTATCTAACATAAGCAGCCACCCACAGTAATAATCACCTCGTCTCGAACGCGGTCCTGTGCTCAGCAGATGCCGAAACACAACCAGTTGTGGGCGATCTCCTGCTTGCGTACCGATGCATGTCGCATTCCAAGCACGAGGTCCGTGCGATCTAAACCCTGCAGCGCAATGCACCAACGGGCAAGGGCTCTGCAACCCAAGCTACCAAGCTAGCCAATAGGATCGCCATCCGGCTTCCACTAAATAGACACACCAAGCCACGATGACAGATTTGGCTTAGTGCGAGTTCTGCGCAGGGATCTTATATTACTCAAGTCTCCCGCCCGTTGATGCGGGAAGACCCTAGGACCGAAGGGTGTTTGCGGCTGGTCGCATCAACCGTATGTTTGATAATATCTGGGTAGGACCGCCAACATAGAACTTGTCGTCTCCCTGTCCTCCCGCCCCTCGCCGTTCCTCGATGTCCATCCAGGACTTGCCGGAAGAACTTTGTGATATGATATGCGACTCGCTGAACGGACGAGACCTAAAAGCACTCAAACGCACTTGCAGACAATGGAAGCTTCCAGCGAGCAGGGCATTGTTCCGATGCGTCTCCTTCGAATTCAAGCCCGGCGGATGCGCCGCCATTGCAAACATATCCAAAGCCAAGCATCTTGCGACCGCAGTGCAGGTGGTTGAGCTCCGCCGCACTGATTACCTTCCCAGATTTCTAAATCTCTATTCCTGGGAGCACAACGCAGGATATGATCTTTTGTCCCCTTGGCGTGACGAGGACCCTACCAGTCGTAGCTGGAGAAGGCGAGGGAGAAAGGGTCGGTTCCGTCTACTCAAAGAGTACAGGCGCGAGCTGAAGCAGCACAGGCATATGGCAGCTCAACTCTCCATCGCGGTTCGCCACTTTGCGCTGCACGGCTCAGCCGACACCGGCTGGGTCTCAACAGAGGTCGATCGCACGCTGTGTGGCTTTGCGAAGACAATTACTTCACTGCCGAATGTGAAATCGTTCTTCCACCAACCCGCCTTTGATAGGTATGATACCGAATGGGCCTGGCGAGGATTCAAGTTCGATTTCTACGAACCGGTCGTCGTAGACTACTTGCTTGATGCGGACTTCGAGTCACTACAAGTGCTCGCAGCTCTCTGCGTGCTCGCGTCTTCTGACGTTCCAGCTCTTCATCGGATGGCTCTTTCCACTAATGGGCCTGCCTTTTGGGGCAGCAGTCAGACATGCAGGCTTTGACAACATGGTTCGGCAAGCATGCGAATCAATCGTCTGATGGCGAGTCTCATACCACAGTCTACTCAGAGTCAACCACGAATACTCTAGCGAATGGAGTTGAGCTCCCAGGAGCTCTGTCAACATTGAAACTGAACGTCTCCCTGACTCACCTTGAGCTGCACGTGAAATACGACTGGCATCCAGCCAAGATGGGGCTTTCTGTTACAGCTTTGTCTGGCTTTTTGGCTCAGTATCGCCAGCTTCGAAACCTGAAGCTTACATTTGGATTGCGTGGGTGCCAACTGCCAGTGTCCAAGATCGCCGCCCAAACGACATGCGATACAGCTTCCCATGTCAAGAATCTCTCGCTCTCACTACGGACAGACGAGTTGCAACTCAAGCAGCTCCTTCAAATGTTTCCGAGCCTAGAGCATTTGAGGCTTCAAGACGTATACCTCCGACAGAGTGAAGGGATGTGGGAAACGTCTATTCTATGGGTAGGACAAAGTTTCCGCCTCAAATCCATTTGCCTGGAGCATCTTGAAGATCATCTTCCATGTGGGGGGGATCGCGTTCTGTTTATTAGGGACAGCTCAATTTGTCACGATGACAGCTGGTTACTTCCCGGCACGAGGCAGTACGAATCTCAGCTACACGCCTGCGCACTGGGGAAGCTTCAGATCCTGCCTTCGCCGCCTAAGCGCTTTGGATATTATCGCTCTCCCTTGCCATTCTAGCATACCTTATGCGGTGACAAGTCTTGGAATACAGGTCGGTGCTCATGTTGAAGATCTTTGATTTGCTGGGTTCACATTGCTTAGCATTGGGGCGCACCTTTGTCCGTTTCAGGGATGCCAAGCTCTGAAGTCGAAGAGATGAGAGTAGAGGCACCCAAATGCAAGGTCGTTGACGTAGGTTCCACCCCAGCTAGCTTTTTATTAGAGCTCACAACAATCGAGACTGAATCTCACCAGCAACGAGTGACTGTCTAGTGTGGCTTGAAAAGTAATGTGGTACTTGCCAGCGTGTTATATACTAGGAGTCGATGAGCATAAAGACTAGATACGGATGCTTATGTGCCTGCTCGATCAATGATGCAAGAGCTCCTGTGGTGTGGCTCGGATGGTTAGGTTCGAGAATACCACTACCCTTGATGGACGAGGAACATTGTCAAATAGAAACGATCTCGGGACAGATATTTCGTCGATAGTCACACGACGAGCCTAAGTTCTATGCTGTCGTACTTCGTTAGTATCTTAAATTCCTAGAGCGAGGATGTTCATCTCCAATTACTGGACCATCTAAGTTGTTTTCGCTGCTTTCTCATTTACGTACCGTTCTCACAGCCGCGAAGTATTCTTACGATTACGTTTACAGCTAGAACATTGGAGCATATCTTTTCAGCCCGTTCATCAATTTTCAGTGGAGAACAGTAGATTTACTGGGACCGATTGGCAAAGGCGACGGAGGGATTGACGGCGTGCAGCAAAGGTCGTCTCTGCACATCATCGCTCTCCGCTTACATTCACAACCTTAACAATATTGAGAGTCTCTTCCACAGCAAGATCGAGAGGAAGGAGAGCGATAATCATTCAGATAGGTTTTATTACATTTTGGTGCGCACCAAGCAATGAGTCGCAATGGCAGGCTACCCAAGTCAAAATGTCGTTCGCATATTGCAGTCTATGGTAAGAACTTCTGATGTCGTGCCCTCCGATATTCTCGCGAAACATCAAGTTTTGATCCCACGCCAGCCGTCTTGCAAACCGATTCCCTGCTTATGTACGCACTGCCCTAGAAGGGCACTGAAATTACAGGCTGGCGTCAGAGCACTTCTCGATCCTGGGTAGTGATGGGATTTTTCGAAGCCATGAGACTGTGTGCAGCGATCAAAATAATGGATCATTTATTCCGTGGAAGGATCAGCTGGCCGCTGTGCGTGCACTTGCTTCCAACGAGCTAGTTGCAGAGCATGAAGTTAGCTGCTTTGTAATTCGGCTTGAAGAGTGAAAGGGCAACCTGGCTGCCTCTCAATCTTTACATGAGCTGGCACCCTAACGCCTCAATCTAAACCAGAACCAGAGTGAAAGTGAGGTCCGGCGCCGACCTGGGCAAGCGAAGGGATCACCAAGCAGACATCATGATCACTGCCATTCCTGTCCTCCAGATCTGGCCATGTACTTCGCAGGCGCTAATGGGGGACAGCTGGAGGCCTTTCCCAGCACAAATCGCACAATTTCATCTACGTAGATAGTATATCGACACACTTTCGTGGGGCCTTTCTTCCACTCATCCGCCGTCGGCTCAAGCAGAAGACGTGGCTTCTGTTCTTGAAAGTCTACGAGTGCTCGGAGCTCAATGCGGTCAAGGCCAAGACGGCATGCAATGTGGTGCAGCACAACCTCCCAGCATCCGCCGCCGGGCATAAGCGCGATGTATTCAAGTCGAAGATGGCGAATGGCATCTAAGTGCTCGAACAGGCAGAGTAAGTGCGAAGCAACTGTCACCAAGGATAGGTGCAGGTACTGTAAATGACGGAACGCTTTACCTGCCCCCTGAACGAGCTTCGCGGAAGCCTTTGATAGAGAAAGTACATAGTAGATCATCGTGCATCTCGCTTACGTCACTCTGTTCATAGTCCAGGTATGTACGATGAGCAAAATCGTATGCACATGCGAAGTTGCGAAAGAAGAGTGTAAGTTGCTTCAGATGTTTTGTCTGTTGAAGAGCGTTCGACAGAGAGGTCGCTATAGTGAGGAGCTCGTTGGAGTCTTGCGACCAGCTTGTCTCAAGACGGAACTCGAGACATTCTAATCGCGAAAGAGCAAGTTCCCATAAGTCGTTCTGGCGTGTCAAAGCTTCACAGTGCCGTATCAGGGAAAGTGGTCCATCTAGCCTTGCAAGCTGCCTCTCGAGCTCAGCGTCAATGCTTTCAAAAGACTGAGACAGTCGTCGGGCCGGAGTTTCGGTCCAATCAAGGAGATGAAGAAGATGCGCTGTGCTCCAGAATGCGCTCCCTCTCGTAAAGATGTCCATTGAGCGTAGCACATTTGGCGCAAGTAGAGTAATATGCGACGCGAAAAAGAGCTGGAAAGCGTCGATGTCTGGGTCATTGCCGAAATTGCTGTTGGCTGTAAGTGCTTCTGGATGAAATTCGATTTGACGCCATTTACGTCCCCAGTGTTCTTCGTCCTCGTACATAGGCGTGTACCTGAAAGCGCTTACAAGTGGGAGGGACTGGACTGCCGCGCGAAATGTGGAAAGGGTCTGCTGCGCATCGGATGGGAAGCTTTGAGTGTGACTGTCTGCCAGCGGAATGGCGGCCAGTGAAAGGCGCGCTATGTACTCTTCTCCTCGCTGCTTCTCGCGTTCATATTCCTCGTACAGACATTGACGGTCTCTTTCGGTCATTGATCTCCATTGCTCTTGCGACATTGAGCTTGGACTCGGGTCAACCTCCTTGCTCGACCATTTGTGTTCGTATATGGTCGATTCGCACCATTCGGCGTGATGGGAAAAGCATTTGAAGCCAGTACGACGCCCGAGATGTATGGTGCGAACCTCTTGTTGAAGGTCTGGTTGACTTGCGATTGCTGCCAATCCGTCACAACCACCTGGCTCGAGGTCGAAAGAGATCTCGCGAAAAACATGTGGCGTGGCTAAATCCTTGCATTTCCGGGAAACAGTTCGAAGGGATTTGAAGGCCTTTAGGTCAAGCTGTACAAGAACATTCTCCACTAGCTCTGCTGGTAGCGACAAGAACTGAGACATGTATGTGAAGTGACGGATAGGAAAGTCGGTGTCTGTAAGAGGCGGCTAAGGCCTCTAGGTCAAAGGGGTACCGCCACGTGCGAGTACCATATGGCCTCGGCAATCGCCGATGACCACAATCATCTTTTGCACTCCGCCTACCGTACCGTCGCCTGCCTAGGTATTTTCTTTGACCTCTTCCACACGAGAAAACACAGTCAAATTTCTTCAATCGCAAAGAGATGGTTCAGCTCCGTGGTGCACATGGTGCGCAGCACCTGCGACCATATTAGGAAGTGCTCGCCGCAAACCGTACGGACGGGTGCTTTCAGTTATGAAGTACATGGTCACCTAGGTAGTACGGAAGAGGCCTTCGTACACCGTCCGTCGCACTACGTAAGATTTCTCGTCTGCAGCTTTAGAAAGTCGAAGGTCACTCCCGTCGAAGGTAGTGCCCAGTCGTTGCGATTTAGACCATTCTGGAAATCTGATGGCGGAACCGCCAACATCGCCCACCGCTAAGTGCACTCAGGCTGCAGCACTTGAACTGCTTGACTGCAGCACAGGGGCTGCACTAGACAGCAAGGGACTTACAATACATGCTCTGCTTGCTGCTTTGACAGGGGCTTTTGCCTCTTTCGGGGCACAGATCCTCATTTTTAGCGTGGTTCGATCGAAATGCCCTCGCGTGTACCAGCACCGCACGATTCCGTGTCAAACACCTAAAGCCTCGCCTCGATTCCTTAAGGGGACTGCACGATGGATATTTCCGTTGTTCAGCCTACCTAGCAAAGTAGTGTTGGAGACTTGTGGGCTGGATGCATTCTTTTTCCTTCGCTACATGAGGCTATTAATTTGGTCATTTCTACCGCTTTCGGTAGTAGTCACTCCGACTCTTGCAGCCATCAATCGGTACGCTTCTCCTGCGAGTCTTTCAGCCCAGGGCCTGGACCGTTTCAGTCTTTCGAATATATCGAGAGAGACGCATGATGTGCTTTGGGCGCATCTCATCCTTGCAGTCGGCGCTGTAAGCTGGTTCTGCTTCGTCATTCACAACGAGTTGATGAGCTTTGTAAAGATCCGCCACGAGCATCTACAGAGCTCGGCATGTCGAGCCGCAAAGTCTACTAGAACTATCCTAGTCACGAACATCCCTCAAGAAATTCTGAATGTCAATACTCTACAAAGACTATATAGTGTCTATCCCGGTGGAGTTAGTGAGATCAATATCAATCGTGATCATAGGGTTTTGTCCAAGAAGATCGCGCAGTGCAAAAAGCTTCGAGACCACATCGAAAAAATCGAAACATCGCGCCTACGTGTACATGTGAAAAAGCTTTCCGAAAGAGGGGACAAGCACTTAGCCAAAAGCCCGGCTCAAGAGAGAATGTCCGACTCTAGCAAACAGACTGCTGGTAACGCTTGGATCAGCGAGGAACACTTCCGTGCCAGTCTGACGAAGTGGAAAACATATTTCTCTGGGGAGGGATCGAGATCATTAGGTTCCCAAATGAACGTGACCGACAACCGTCAGAGATGGACAAGTGCGATCATGGAAGATAGCCCCAAAGTTGCCGGACACGGATCGTGCGCCAGAATGATGAAGGCGCTTCGAAACTTGACACTTCGAAAGATAAATGGTGGCGATCGCGAGGATCCGGCCTTAGCTACGAAGATCCGCCAGACAAGCAATGACGCCAAACAGGGAAGCCCGGATTCAAGAACACTTAGTATTGAGCTTCCTTTGCCGGTGGCCCCTTGTGCGCATTTCGATTCTCATGAAGGAATTCCACAGTTCCCTTGTACTCAATGGATGAGGGATAGACTTGATAGGGCATTTTATTGGCCAGCATGCAGAGGAATTGGCCCACAAGGCGACTCGGGGGACAGATCGCATGAAAAGTCCCATGAAGCCTTGCCCCAGGCAAAACAATCATTTCAAAGCCCACTCCGAACTTCGGCCCAAGCTCGGGAAACATACAAAGCGTGCTGCAATTCCTCATTACTAGGGAGCTGCTCTTGTCATATAGAGGATTTGCCGAATCCCGGGAACGTTGGTCTCCCTGAGCATCATCGTCGCACATCCTTGCTGCTGGAACGAAGCATGCAACCCTATTCCGACAGTGGTGGAGCCTCCCTTCGGTCTTTTTGCTGGCGTAATAAGCTGATGAAGATGATTGAACAAATCCACGCGGAGCGAAGGAACACAGAGCAAAGGGAAAAGCTCAGCAGCGCGTTCGTCACATTCTTCTCTCAAGCTGCGGCACACATGGCGTGCCAGAACCTCGTGTATCATGAGCCGCTCAAGATGACTTCTAGCATACCAGACATCGCACCGTCTGATGTGCTTTGGGAAAACCTCGCACGGAGTCGGCCGCAGCAGCTCGTGCGAAAATGGGTATCATCGCTCCTCTGTGCAGGGGTCGTTCTATTGTACACCATTCCTGTCTCTTTTGCCTCCATGCTAGCACAGTTAGATAAACTGGCTCGAACTTACCCTTGGCTTGCTTGGCTGGACGATCTGGCTCCAGTCCCCGTTGCGATCATTCAGGGGGTATTGCCACCTCTGCTTGTCGGCATCATGCTCGTAATGATTCCGCCTTTGATTCGGAAATTGGCTTCCCTGCAGGGAGTGTTGACGGGTAGAGCCCGGGAGAGGCTGGTGCAGTCGTGGTACTTCGCTTTTCTTTTTGTGCAGTGTTTCCTCGTTGTTACTGTATCGGGCGGGCTGTCGGCGTTTTTCTCCGAATTGGCTAGTGAGCCGGGCCAGGCTGTGAACAACCTTTCCAAAAGCTTGCCCAAAGCTGCGAACTACTTCTTCTCTTATCTGACGGTACAGGCGCTATCGTCTTCTGCATCCGCGCTGTTGCAGGTCGGCAGCTTGGGAGACTGGCTGCTGTTGGGCCCTGCTGTCGATTCCACCCCGCGGCAAAAGTGGAAGAGGCAAGAAAAGCTCGGGGAGGTTCGATGGGGCACCATGTTTCCTCCGCTGAGTAACATTGCGACAATCGGAATCGTTTATTCCGTCATTGCTCCTTTAATGCTCATATTCATGACCTTTATCTTCTCGCTTTTCTGGGTGGTGTACAGGTACAATGTGCTGTATGTCTATCGATACGACAGTGACTACGGGGGCTTGATGTTTCCAACTGCTGTGCATCAACTCTTCACTGGGCTGTACGTAGTGGAAGCTTGCTTGGCTGCGTACTTCTTCACGGTGACTAGTGCTTCCGGTCATCTGATGTGCGTTCCACAGGGCGTAATAATGTCGCTTTCCTTGCTAGCTACGGGCTTCTTCCAATGGCAAATGGTGCGAGCCTTCGGCCGACTGTGCACCTTCTTCCCCATTTCACTAGCTTCTCGAGACCAGTCAGATTATTCATCGCCCGGACCGGAGCAACGAAGTTCGGAACAAGGTAAAGATAGCAAGACAGACCTTGAAGCCGCTGAACCCGATCGAAATGTCACTGACCGAAGTGGTGAGCTAGGCATGCACCAGCTCAGGGATGACGACGTGGTCTGGCAATCTCGTGAGTCCCACCAAGCTAATTCGCAATTACATTCAACGCATGCAAAGCCAAGAGAAGACCCAGTGCCTCCTCTGAAACGCTGGAGGACCAGCGTTACAAACGACTATCAACCCAGTGAGCCCTTATCTTTTGCCCACCCAGCTACTCAAACATGGGTTCCAGTTGTCTGGATACCAAAAGATCCTTTCGGAGTGAGCGAGGAGCTACTGAGATCTCACTCTCATTTCAGTCCACACGGATCAGAGCGCGGAAGATCCAGTGCTTATGACAAAGTCAGCACCGTGTATACCAGTCACAAGGGTGCAAGTTTGGACACGAGAGGAAGGGTTCGTGTGCTTGGAAGGCCACCGACGCTGCTCTGGTAACGTTTCAGCAGTGTCACAGCTCGGAAGATCTGTTTCAGGCTTAATTTTGTCCACAAAATCTTACAATAGAGGTAGAGTGGAGCGGAGGCTTGCTCAGTTCCTAATACTTCTTTAGTAATCATGCTGGGTCAACTGATTCGGGCGAGGACGAGATGTCCTCATCAGCGCGACTATATTATCTATCTGAAGCGCCATGATAGCCACGGAGCTTGGCGAGAAGGCGGAACGGGGGTGGCATGCTTGGACTGCACCACTACCTTTCAAACCGATCATTGCCCTGTCTACTTTAGACATGAGAACGAACCATTTCTGCTTACCGTACCAAGCACTGGAACATACTATAGACATACGCTCCTAAATCGTTTTGTCTGAAGTCCGATCATTTTGTGAGCAGTATCGTCGCACACACTGCTCAGAAAATGGATTGTTTACATCGCTTCGTCTCGGAACCCACTCATCTATGTAAGGACGAACGATTGTGCGGGCTCCGCCACCCACTCTAGTTAGCATACCTACATGTGCATCATCGGCAGCTCTGAAGCTAGTAAACCATCACTGCATCTATCGAACCCTTCGAATGTGACGATGATGAACATGACGAATGGATGGAAGATTTGTTTGCAAAGGAACCCTTGGACATACTCCCGTGCCTTCTAGCTCATCTAAAGAAGTTAAAGGACGAAAGACTGCGGGCGCCGAAGTATGAACCTGATGTTTATAGTTCATGCTATTACCATCTTGACGTTGACAAGAACGTGTTACATATTGAAGGGCCTGGTGAGCCTCAGACTTCCGAATTTTGGTCGTTGCCCGGAATTATGAGATTTTCGATCAGACTCGAGAGCGTTCTCCTCAAAGATGATCCTTTAAGGCCTTGCTAAAGCCAAGAATTGTATGAGGAAAGCCAGGAAATGTACGGAAGAAAGCCTGCATATGCTAAATGAAGCATGCAGGGACTTCCTACCAGAAAGCTTCGCTTAACAGCAAGATTCACAGGAAACGTATAGAGACATAAGGCTGGAAGAGCAGCAAATCGAATGTCGATCAGCGACACTAACAAGAAGAAGCTAAAGGCGGTACTCATCTTAGGCGTCAGCATCTCAGGCCCGGTCACGCACTAACGCTTCTTCATTGCTTGGAGAAATATTTAGCTACTCATTCAAGGAAACTCTTATCGACCGCGAGAGCTTGAGTTGTGTTTGTGACAGTTCTATTCGTATGGTCAGAGTAAACTGAGAACTGAACTTATTACCTGCAAGCCTCTCGTAACATCTTTTGCAGTCTGCTACAAACTATCACAAAAGCTCCTCCTTCCTCTTCTTTCAGGAAAGATCAACTAAGGTCGCGGCCCTAGATGCTGACGCGACGGCGACCGCTTCAAAATCGCTCGGATTTTTCTGAACGACCACGGGCGAGCATGTGTTGTAGTTCTGCTACACAGCGGCTAAGAAAGATCTATTTCAACCGAGCCGACTTCACGTCCAAGCGCGCGAGTGTCGAGAGCAGGACGCAGGCACTGATTGATGCAACAATAGCATTAAAGCACCAAGGCAGGTAGGCGAATCCCAATCCTCGTCCAAAATCCTGCAAAGGTCCATACGTCAACAAGACGACAAGTCTCGCCGCGTAAGCGCCTGCATTCAATCTTCCGGTCGTGCGTCCGCGCCAGCGGGACTCCATCGCTGGATCTGCTATCATTTCGCTCAAGCTGGGGATGACAACAGACTGGGCTAATGCTCGGAGAGAGTTCAAAGTCATTATGGCGCAGGTCCACATGTGACGAGGAAGCAGGCTGGCGAGATAGATGCAGATGTAGAGCAACGGATACACAATCGTGACGCGGCAGTACGTCTCTCGCGTGTAACCTCCGCAGGACTGAGCGACGAGCAAGGCAAAAACCTGAACAAACAATTCAAGTCCCAGCACACCACCAATTTGGCTCGGGGCCCAGCCATGGTCGGTAAGGAAGTCCGGCATGAGCTTGTCGGAGCCGGCGAGATGTCTGTAGCCAGTCAGAGAAGTCACCTTACCTCAAGACTTGTATTACTTACCCGGCTTGGAGAAGGACAATGAGAGTGAGCCGCATGTATTTTTGTCTCGTCAGGCAAGAATTATCGACAGACATTCGAATATCTGGATCATCCGGAAACATCGTTCGGGAGTGTTGGAAGTTTTCCGGTGACACCTCCCTACTGAACTGACATTTAAGCCAACAGCAAACGTCGTTCCACGGTCTGCTTTTGTCTTCCTGTGTCTCTGGTAGATACAGAAATGCCATACCAAGACATGTGGCTACCAAAAAACAGCCCGCAACTCCCGGTAGAAGGAACGGTTTCGCATCTAGTATAGGGAACCTGCGAGGCAACCATGGAACGATCTCCGGTGCATTAGCCAAAAATCCTCCAGCGACGGCACCTATCACACTTCCAACAAGCCAGCCAAGCTGTATCGCCACCTGACCATGCTGCACGTTGGTATCGCGTGCATTGTCGCATTGGCGCTGGCTAGAACTGACTTCACCGAAAAGTCGAGGAGCGCCATGTTGCTCTACGTTCAAGGTCTGTAAAATACTCAGGTTGCCGTTCAGCAGTCCAGCTAGCAAGCGTGAAACCATGCATTTCCAGAAACGATCTGCTATCCCAAGGAATAAAGAACAGACAGCTGTACCGATCAGGCCGAGAAGAATGGCGATACGCCGCCCATAGACATCGCTGAACCAACCCCAAAGCGACGAGGACAAACACTCTCCTGCAGTAAACGCAGCGAGGATGACACCTGCTTCAAGGGCCGAGATCTGCAGCCAGGTTGCCAACTGGGCGATGTACGTGAACAGCATGTTGTAGATGAATGCTTCTGGGACCCTGCAAACAACTTCCTTCCAAATCAGCTGGGTAGAACAACACGTCGAACATGATGCCTAATCACTCACATAGCATGAGAATAGTCCTTCGGTTCTGAACTGGTACACAGTGACCCGGTAGCTCACTATTGGGCTCCATGGCGGAAGGTCTGAGTAGACAATCGAGTATCAAGCTCAGAGCAAGATTGTATTGAACCAAAGCGCACTAGTCGGTAGGTAGCGGCCTCTATGTAAGCACACGCAACGCCAAACGCTCTTTAAAGAAAGCTAGTGGCCACAGTCCTATCGGAACCACGGAACGAGTCGTGGGGTCTGTAGTCGCTTTCGCCGAATGGGCAATCCGGTTGTAAGGTCAACCAGGCCTCAGGCGATTTTCAGCATCGGTTAGCTCACCGAGTCTTTCGGCAATAGCCTCCCTGACTGTTGGTCCAGCATAAGTAAAGAGTACGGTGTTTCTCAAAAACATTCCCAAGGAAGCGCACGTTTCTCTTTTGCCAACCGTACACACCATCTCTTTTCGTTAGCGCGTATGCTCAGAATCAGCTGTACACATGTCAAATAGGTCAAATGACAGGGCCGCCCAACATCCCCAGCGCATGGCAGAAACATGAATGGCTGGCTAGCTTGATCGCATCCTTCAAATTCTTAGGCTATCTTCCTTCTTCTCTTCGACTAACGAGATCATCGATTGAATGCCTATCGACACTGACGCTCGAATAGTTCTGGAACTGCAAAGAGAGGGTCGTTTCCGGGAGGAATGCCAAATATTTCACGTCGTCAATCCCAAAAAGACTAGTTGGTCGGCGATACTGCCGGCTTTGAAGGACCTCATGGCTCTGAAAGACGTTGCGCTTCCAGAATGGACTCGAATGGTAGCTTCTAGTAATGTTAAAGATACACGCCAAAACCCGGCCGCAAAGCCACTTGATTTCTTCCAGGGTATCGCAACACTATCGAGACGAACCGTACCATTTGATGCTTCACGGGCTTGCCAGTGTAGTCCAACTCTTCAACATCTTAGAAACACAAAGAGAGATTTCAGAGATGATCTACTGCAGCACATCGCTGGTTAAAGGACCACTGAAACGCCTACACAAGACTTCGTCTTTGGTCTCTTCTATGCAACCATTACCAATGGAGATCGCTTGGATGCTTTTTACAGAGCTGTGTAGCAAAAGCGGAATGAGGATGTTTTACTTTATATCGGTTAGAGTTCATGTATTCCTCGGGACGGAAAACTACGTCGACTAGCTTTCTTCTAACGAATAAACGCAGCCAGCAGGAGCCCAAGCGGTCCTGCCAAAACAGATCGGGGCCAAGAGGGTGCAGGGACATCGTCCAATTCCTATCACCCGCTAATGAGGGAGTTTGTCGTGAAGTCTTCGATAGCCGATTACCATCCATAGCTTTCCTCCCTGCCTTTTTTTCTTTCTTTTTGATGACTGACACCGCTTGATCAAACCCTTGTCGATTTCCTCTTTCGGCCATGCTCATTGCTCTTCGAGCACGGCGGCCCTCTCCACCCCCCGCCTGCTCCCCTTTTGAATAGCATGCGCATTCGCACTTAGATTTCCCATCTTGATGACTTCACTTGGCAAGTGCTTCACTCTGTTCGTGACTGATGGGAAATCAGGGCTTGTCACGTGATTTTTCGGGTGTACCCGCTTAGTTTCATCATTTTTCGTCTCGTAGCTAGATAGAGACAACAACGACAAGGTAATACTCCAGTTGATGCTTGATGCGTCTATTTGATAGCTTCGGTCATCAAGTCGTTGACCGAAAGCGGCCCTACATCCACTTCCTTCGACCCCTATGTACGGGAGCTTATGAAGCTATCACAGAGCGCGGGCATGTCGGCCACCAACGTCTCTGCTGTGTCGCCTTCGAACCTGGGGAGGGTTCGAGCGGCGTTCTACGCGGCGCGCGCGCGCCTCTGTTGGATCCTGGCGCTGCAAAAAGCGCCGAGAGCGCTTCGATTGGCTAGATGTTAAGCCACAGCCGCTCCCCGCGTTCCGCCGCGCGCTAGCACTTACTCGCCCTGCTGCTCACTCTCGCTGGTTACATAGTAGCTTTCGACCGGTATGTATGCTGACGCAAAAGGCAAGAACCGCTACAAGTCCAAACGATGAACACTTCCGGCGCATACCTCAATTGACCTAACTCCGGCTCTTAAGGGCCAGCGGCGGGAGCACAGGCCAAGACTGAAGTCGATTGCTTCTCATGACTCGAGCGCTCGGTAGGGGAGGTCTGTCGCGGTTCCGACCCCGATCTCCACCTTGGACTTGAGGCCAAGTCCCTCCGGCATCAGGGCCTGTTGAGCGCACCGGGTCTGTTTCGCCTCTCCTTGTCCGCTTCGCTCTTCCCGCGAAATTCTACGTTACAGCCGGACCCCTTTTGCGCAAAAGTGGACCCGGTAGATACAGCGAGCGGGTGGGAAGCGAGGGCGGAGTTTTTGATGCAATGGACCAGGAATACCCACGCGTGCTACAGATGATCATCTCGGCAATACCGCTCCGGTTCTGTCTTCGGCAAGAAGAGAGAGCCGGCGCGCACATGGCCGCACGTGGCATTCCGATGCTTACAGCTGCAGCGTCGAGGATCTCTGGGTAGACGTTCCATAGGAACTCTTCGTCCTACGACAGAAGGGACTCGCATACAGAGCACAGACGATCGCGCGATGACAATGCACCCCGGGAGAAGCACCTCGACCCTAGGGCGAGGATGAGAATAAAAAAAAAAAAAAAGCAACCCAAGGACGTAGCGAATCTCAGCATCGTTGCGGCACAGCACCTCAATGAAAGAGCAGGACCCGAGAGTATGGCTCAGCGTCACACGCAATCCCATCCAGATCGTCTGGCTGTTGAGGGTCCCGCGCTCTCAAGCGAACAGAGTCTTAGCGTTGCCTTGCGGGCTTACGTGCCTGTACAATATCCCTCAGCATCGCCAATCTAGCTTATGGCCACCATGTAGCCTACCGTCCGCTCAAGCCCCATTGCGACGATGCCTTCATACAACCTACGACCTCGACCCGATCGCTGCGCAGCTAGATCGTCAGGAGTCCCTCTCGATGCAAAGAGGCGGACATCAAGCTCTTCCAGCGACACCTGCAACCCGCTCGTCTACCGCAGGTGGAACGAGCCTCCTACCTACGACAATGAGGGTAACATGAACGTTCCGAAGCTCCCCTGTAGCTTGGCCAAAGCCCTAGAAGAGGGTATGGGCACGCGGGAGGACCGTCATCAGTGGCGTAAGCTGGGCTCACCCCGCGAGTTCGTATCAAGCTGACAGCTTAGAGAGAGGGATACCACACTGTGCGCCGGAGATTACGTCTGGATATCGATCATGCGGGGGAAACGTCACAGAAAGAGCCAGATCGCTTGGATCGGAGAGATTTGGAAATTAAGAGATGACACCAAATTAAGAGATGACACCATATTGGTTGTGCGGTTCTGGGAAAATTATAAGTTTGAATCTGGTCTATGGCAAGCCAAACCGTCGAATCATTGCCAAACGCTCTCTGTTGACACCGTCGACTACACGTGCGAGGGACAGCAAGATGGCAAAACCTTTGTTACAAACAACGCTGAAGGACACCAGGTAGAGCTGGACCTAAATCGAGCGAGATACTACAAATTCGAACAACTGAAGTCTAGGCGCAAGAAAGTCGACCGATAAGCATGGTCAGGTGACCGATGCTAACTGTGGCGTGACGTGGGAGGCCCGTCCGCAGGGATCTACACTTTGAAGGACGAAGTGCCCACTCCACCATATTATGATGTACACAAGAGTAGTCCAAACCCCGCACATTGCGCAACACCAACCCCCCTCCCCACTCTCCAACAACAATGATGACCGTACACCCACTTCCCTAAGCATCCCCAGAGAACGCAGCCAGCTCCGTTATGTTTGTCAAACACAAACTCTGCAGCTTTCTTCTCAACTAATGACTGCTAGCTTTTAATCGGATCGGGCGCCGCGACCGCGGTAAACAAATGAATTATCTCGCTTAGGAAGGGTCCAATCTCGCCGGCTTCTTCTTCCGCTAGCCTCGATCACTAATGTATGTAGTCGGGAGCATTTCTTTTAGCATTCCTATCTTTTGATGTACCTTAGCAAAAGCATCAGACTAAACTTTGGTCAAGCTCGGCCCCCAAATGTACTGGGTTGTTGTACTTAGCTTGGACGCTAAAACCTTCTGACCCGGGAACGGATTACGAAGGGAATGACGGCAAAGTGCCTACGCGGTAAGCAAAGCCGGGAAGAAGGATGGCGCTGCCAACTCCGTCATCTTTATTATCACATAAACAATCAGGGCGGGGCCCATTTCCGTTATGTCGGTCGCAATTTTCTTCGTATAGCTGGATACTACTAGTGCGTTACGGAACGAGCTTTGGCCACTGGGTTGCTTGCACCCTGACCCGACGGTCGAGATCGGGCCTGCTCCGTTTCAACGGCATGGAAAACCGCTCAGTGCTTCTGCACAAGCGTTCGTCACATGGTTGCACCGCTACTGAGCTCCAATGCATCATTTTACATCGTATGCCCTGCGGCCTTCGGTTTGCCCACAAGATCGAAACTACTCTTCGGAACAAAGTGCCAAAGATAGGCAGACGGTTGGATGGCAAATCTACGAATCGGAGATGAGAGGGCAAGGTTTTTCATTTCCGGCTTGCTGTCAAGATGTGACACTACTAGGCGCTCGATCTCGGTGAGCAACCCATGTGTTATGGTCATCACGCCATTCGGGCTTCACTTCTTCCCATTCTTCTTGTATCTCCTACGTCTTCCCCTCGTTTGTCTCACCGAACGAAACGGAATGATCTGAGCCCCCGTTACATGACTTTTTCTGCCCTATGATTGGCCGAATGGCGACTGAGAATGGTAGCTGCGAGGAGACGCATGATCCCAATCAAAACGAAACGTATTCGTTGCATAGGACTTCAGTCCGGATCTTCATCGGGAAGGACGAACAGGCTGACAGATGCTCGCCCGCTAGCAGCTGTCACTGACGGCGGCTGTGAAGTACTTCGTTGGACATGGGCAGAAGCCGTTCCAGAAGCGTGTGCCCAACGAATGCCACGTCACAACTCGTCGTGTCGACAGCCGAGACTCAATCCTTGTCATTCGCAAGTCAAATCGTGCTCGCAGCGGCTGGAATCGTGAAAGAATCAATCAAATTCAACCAACTTATCGACGGCTGCTGCGAGCAGAGATAGCCTCCTTTCGACATCAGCGGGGGACTGCATCTGCTTCTTGCCCTGCTGCTGCAGAACATCAATTGCGTTCCCCGAGGCTTCAGCAAGGTGCACAAGCCAGAGGACACGAGTGAATCAGTCAAACGATGCGAGTGGACTTATAGACATTGGTACCGGAATCTTTTGGTCATTGGAGACCCTGCAGGCGGCTAACATGGGTAGAATGGCGCCTCCGAGCGAAATGCGACGATATCGGGACTTCAATGAAGCACTCTGCTGAAATAGCTCCGCTTTGACCGCTATGACCGTGTTAGTAGTTACGCTATCTGGATCGAACAGGAATTTACACATTCAGTGGATTTCGTTGGTCGCGAGACGATGCTTACTGGAAGGATGATATTGACCTGGCAACACCCCTTTGGTCTGCAAAGAGGTCTTTACTCGCACCTCCGAAACTTGCTTTGCTATGTCTCGTCCTGAATCAAGAACACGCTTGGTAGCCTCGTGTCCAAGTCTGGCAAGACCATAATTGCTGTCGTCTGATCTAAATTCCCTGTCTTGTCTATATTAGGACATCCGGAGCTCGATAGTCTGGTGGTAAGTTACGCGGGCAGCGGGGCCTGCCGAGAAGAGACTTGAGAGCCCGAGTCATCCCCGTCTTGTCGGCGGAAGTAACGTTTCTTGTAAGGGCCCCCAGGAAGGGCGTTTAGCTAACGAGTGGCCTGTCTATTATATTTTATCGGCCTAATGCCTGGGGGCACTGCTCGGCGGCGACGAGGTACCATCGACACTAGCGATACTTCCGCCGCCAAGGGCTAAGACAAGTCCAACGCATATACAGATACCGATTCATGGTGGGGTGCTATGCGTAGATCCAGTATCCAAACCACAGGGGAAGTCTTTCAAAGTGACATATGGAACAGTCATAGCTCTGGACTGCTTGCTTAACGACTTGTACGGCCGTGAGACAACAGCAAGCGGCGCTTCCTCTAGAGGACGGGGCTGGTCCGTGAACAATTGCAGAAGATCGTCTTTTTGGTTGACAAAGGCTGTCTGAACGCCATAAAAAAGAACGTATCATCGAAGGCCGCTTGCTTTCAGAGTACAGATGCCCGCAGTGACCGACTTGGACCATGCAATGCGAAAACACTCACAGAGGGTCCATGACTTTCCCAACCCTGAGGGCAAGCATCCGGTTGACTTTTGGGCGGTTCTTATGGCCTCTTATTGAGCTTTGTCGACCCCACCACGAACTACGCGAAAGCAATTATAACGGTCTCGTTGCACTCAAGGTACCATATTACCTCGACGCCCTTTTCAGCCTTTGTCTAAACAAGACAAGCACTTGAGGAATGATCTAGCAGGCTCTGAAGCCACCATGAAGATCACGCCGCGTAAATTTGGGGACATGTCTGATCCACTCGTGCTGCAAGTTTCAATTTTTGCATCCATGCAAGGAGTGAACTCGCAACTATTCTCCGTACAATCGGATCTGAAGCAACAATAATTACGCTCGGCGCACAAAAATCTCCATTGAAGCTCTCCGAGCCGATGAGTAAAAGCACTCGAAGAGCATGCAGTCCTCAACGAAGAGCATGCAGTCCTCAAAAATTCAGAAAGGCCACCAGCTGTGGTGGAAATACGAGAGTTTCGCCGGGATTGACTCATATTTGCCAAAACGATGTGACGGCAATGCCAGACCACCCGTGCTACGGTATCACCTTCGAAGTGCCAATCTTTAACCTGCCTCCCGGATGGATGGACAGTGTTTTCCAGCTGGAATTCGAGCTCACATGCAAATTGGAGGTTACGAACGGATCTCACATTCAGTTCGTATTTAAGCACCCGGTCATATTCGCAACGAGCGACCCTAGCTCTGGTTCTAGAAATGATGGCAAGACACATGATGTGTTCGCACTGGGCGATTGCGATGACGCACAAGTTTCGGACGAATCCTTTAGACGTCCCTACCAGTGCTCTAACAGCATTCTTCCTGAAGATGATCACGAAAACCCAAGGGCTACAGCTCCTGCACTGCCACTATGGGTCAAACCAGCAGGCAGAGTAATACAATATCGATCTCTGAATGCGTCGTTCGCATAGCTACTACCCTGGGTTCCCAAGAACTCAGTCTAGGAACGTATCTAGATCTATCCCGACTCTCTCGCTAGTTTGGCTCACTATATACTTAAGATGCCAGCGGGCAACAAAAAACCGAACCATCTCGCTTGCTTTTCCTGCCGCCAGCATTTCCGCCATCTAGATGACCCCGTCGATCAACTGGTCGGGAAAAGTCATGAACAGCTAGGGGTTGTAACACCATCATTTTTAATGTCAGATCAAGAATCAGGGTGGGCCAATGATGTTCGAAGCAAACTTCGTCGTATAGCTAAATGGTACTAGTGCGACGCCGAACGAGCTTTGATCATGGGGTTAATTTCCCCCTTGCCCAAAGATCTCACTTGGCACATCCCTTTTTGATGGCGTCGACAACCGCTCAGCGCTTCCTCTCAAGCTTCCAATGGATGACCGCAGCACCGCTGCTGAACTTCGATCTGACTTTGTACATCGCGCGCCTCGTGACGTCTGACTTGAGTATGCGATCGTCAACGATCTGCTACATGTCCTCCACTTTTCGCAATAATGTGGCAAGGACAGGCTACGCCGCTGGCAACCCATATGCCATAGTCATCACACCTGACTGGCTTTTCTTCTTCCTATTCTTCGGAGCTTCCTTTACCCCCCCCCCCCCCCCCCCCCCCCCCCCCCCCCCTGCTTTCCTTCTGCCTCTCTAGCTGAAGGAAGAGCAATGATGCGGGCCGCTTCTATATGACTTTGTCTGCCCGAACGCTGGCCGGATGCAGACGGAGAATGGTATCTTTGAAGAGACCCTGATTCCCGATCGAATTGAGCCGTCATAGTTGACTTTGGCATTGAGCTTCAGGTCGGGATCTTTATGTGTAAAGATAAGTAGGGTGATAGATGGTTGTCGGGATATAGCTCCTTGTTCTTCACTCCACCCGTCCATACGAAACATAGGAAGGCAGTCTCGAGCGCTTGCTCTGGAAGATCGATACCGCGTGTCTAGGTTAGTATCACTCTTTGGGTTAGCATCATCTTGGAACTAAGAAGTCAAAAACATTGTATAGACTGCAGTACAAGTCGCATAAGGTAAGCATCTAGCATGATAGTGGTAATGAATGTGAAGCTCTTTAGCAAGTTGTCTTATGCAGTTTAACCCACCGCCGATATTTGCTCACGGGCCCTATTCGAACCACGTTAGCAGACGTGTGGAATTTTGAGTAACTAGGGATTGCGTTTAGCCTGCGCATGACTCTGCTCGCAACCTTTGACTAATTATCTTGCGTCCTTCATACTATGCATATTTGTCTCTGCTCGTTTACTGGAGAGATGTCTTGGAGACCGATATTCATCCTGTGCCGCAGCGGCAGAGAAAGTCTCCCACTGCTGTCGAAAGCAGGCTATCTACGCTCGCAGCAACCATCGGTAAGCTGATTCTGTTACGGTCCCAGCGTCGGAATGACGAATATTAATCTCTGCTGTCGACTGTACGAAAGATGACATTGTATTTATTAAGCACACGACTCCGATATAGCTCCTGCTCATTTCCAATGAAGTGTTTGACAGTCGCGCCCGCGACTATAGTCGGACATCGAGCGGAGCACGTTGGGCTCCCTCTTATCTTTACCGGTCGATGCGGATCGACGTAAAGATTGTGAATGCAAAGTACATTCTTGCCTCTCGGTACTCCGCAGAGAAGGAATTACCTATGTCTACTTGAGATAGGCGTTCGTTCTTGCTAGGAACGATTTGAAAAGAATACGCTCATTCGCTTAATGTAAAGACGGACGTGTCCGGAGGCAGGATACCATTGGTCAACTTATTGACTAGTTCCGTAAAGCCATTACTGGAACTGGGAATAAGTAGCACTTGCGTAGCAGCTGCAAAGCTATGGCTAGGTGCCGTCGTGCTTTTTCCTTCTGCCTTCCCAAGTGACACGTGGTCCGCTCTGGCGGCACATCATAGTAGATTTATAATACGCCGCTAAGGGGTTGCTATGCCTAGGCTGTTTCGAATCCGTCGCCTTGCATTTCCGCATACACAGAATCTGCATAAGGTCTCATCTGTGCAAACAAAGATGTCATGCCAAAATTGAAATGACACGTCTATCATTTTGTGCGCCGAGGAATCATATGCTGGTCTTCCCACAGAAGAAGCGGCAAGCAAGGCAAAATCAAAGCGTGGAGGTGACCCGCGCGCTTTGACTGCGTAGACCGAGTCTCGATCGGTGTCGGCGACGGTAAACGGCAGGGAATGGCGTGAGCATAGACCATCTATAGCGGCTGGCGGTCTGGCAAAACCTGCTTTGCTTCTCTCTTTACTTGTCTGTCGAGAAGTTGAACAACATCTCTTCCCCGGGCTTCACGTCGATAAACACGATTACGCAGCGTTGATGGAAGCGAGGAAGAATGTCGCAGAGCACGAAGATTTTGCCAAGGTGCCCAAAAACAAGAACCAAAACCACCTTGGCTGTCGTTGTCTAGAAACGCAAGGAGATCTATCACTACTCTATCGCTAGCTCGGCTTACTACAAACTTGATATGCTAGCGTGCAATACAAAGGACTACAGCCTTACGACTTCTTAAAAACAAGCTTACGGAACATTTACAAATCTATCTTACGCAGACCTCCTATTAGAGTAATATATATATACTAGAGGCTCTAAGCGCTTCTTCTTTAAGCTTTACCAAGAGTTACGATGGGAGGCCGTTCTTGTATAATAATCACGACCGACCATGGAAAAGTGTTTCGGGTAGCGATGGACTGCAACGGTGGTGTCAATATTAGGTCCCCGCTAGGCCTCGGAGACCATGTCCTCGAATTTCTCCGAGATGAGGGAAAACGTAAGGAACTTAAGCGACTGGCGTCGCGCTTCGAACTTTACGAAGTTGCAGAATCCGAGAATGACGAATGGGTGGAGGACAATCTCGAAAGAGATGGTTCCAATGTACTCGAGCATCTTCTAAGGATGTTACGGAATAAGGAGGAATTAAAGGAGAAATTAATTGGCCCGAACCCTTACGTATGGCTCGATATCGACGAATATTCCTACGAAATCGATTTCTACCGGGATCAACTTTGGATTGACTATTCTCAAACCGGATATCACATTTTCGGCCTTAACTCGCTACCTAGCAGCCAAAACATTCAGATGGCTATAGCTCCTTCTCGACTAGTGGGTCTGGATTGGGGGGAAATTAGAAAAGTTAGAAGCTCTTTCCATATGGCTAGGAGGAGTTTGAATAAGGTAAGTCAGGAAATAGAAAAATCTAAAAGCTTCTACGATAATGCTTTAGAGAGTCTGGATAATTTTTATGAGGCTGTCAAAACGCTAGGCATCTTTAGCATGTAAATGATGTGCACAACACCCGCTAGTACGGTCGTACTTAGGATGTCGGTGTTTTAAGAACGTAGGGAGTCTCAACAAGGGACACGATTCATCGCCGGATATTACGACGTCCGCGACCACAATCTGCCAATTACAAAGGAAACTAATGCAATCCTTCTCCAGCAAAAACTCATTAAGTCCAAACAGAGGCATGCTATTATGCCGGCGTAGTACATACTTCTGTAGACAAGGCTGTTAGCCCAAATGCGAACTAGTTCTTAATCGTTTTCAATGAAAGCCAAATGGATTCGAGCTTGTAGAGCTGCGCTATCCCGGAGACAACCATCTTCTATTAAAGATTAGGGATATCGGTCGTTTTGGGCTCTCAACGTTTCATGTGCAAAGGCTTTTCGAGGAGTTGCTCGAGGAATACGCTTCGATTGAAACGGGTAGCGAAAGGTCCCCTAAGGGGTTAGCGACATGCATGGTGCTCGAACTAACCAACATGCCTCTACGTTCGTGGGAGTAGTAAAATCTAGCCTCTCAAGCTGTCTCGTCTTGCATAGCAAGCGTTATATCTACAAGAAAGAAGATGTTGTCTCTAGACACTTATTTGTACCCACTGTACTACAAAGGTATCCCATGTGCGTTGAGCGTAGCTTAAGCTCTATAAAATCGGCAGAATTCGCCTGGATGGGAGGCAGAATATGTAGTCATTAAATAGAGAAGGACGAGATACTCACAAGTTCTTTCAACTTAGTAGTAAGGCACAGCATAACACCGAATAACCGCGTCCCATTATTGTATTCAAAATCCTTGGCCTAACCACCGAAAAGGCTTGACCACAAGTTAAAATGGTTATCTAATACAACTTGCCGAAGCTAAAAGAAGCAAAGACGAGGAGAGAAATTACCACTTTTAGTGTCTCGAGACGCACTTGTGGTCGCTGGGCTCGTAAGAGAGCCGATCAGGCTTCGGCAATGCATCGATCGCTGTCACTATGGAGAGCAATGGGCTGTTCAGACTGTGAGAAGCCCTCCACCTGGCGCCGCTGCGCAGCAGAAGCGAGCCATGCTGTGGTACGACCATCTTGCATTCCATCGAGCTTGCCTGTTGACAGAGATATTGTCGGCCCCTCGAGATTGGCGGTGAAGACTTGATCGCCCGCTTTAACTAGCGAAAGGTGCCACACGTAGGTATGCTTCAGCGGTTGAACGGCACCCTGCTTCGTTCGGAAGTTCCAGACTTGCAGACGGTCTTTAAACATGTTCAGCTGAGCATCTGCTGGGCCGATGTTAAAGAAAAGTCCAAAATATTTGCGCAGGTGTCTGAGTCTATCAAACACTGCATGGCAGACCGTGTAGAAACCTCGACATGGGTCCTCTGTGTCGAGCTATAGGAGGCTTAAGTTTTATGGCTCTTTGCCAAACATCATATTCTCCAGCCATGAAGAATTTCATCAACCCGGGATATCTTCGTTAAAGAGAATCTTTGAAATTGCGCCTGCGTGGCAGTACGGACGTTGGCGACATTCACGCCACAAATAGCCAAGACAGGATCTACGCCAAAACAGATACCGATCTGTGGGGGGGTGCTATGCGTTGACCTCGTATCAGAAAGGCAAGGCGTGTCTTTCAAAATGACAAGTGAGACAGTGATGGCTCTGGAATGCTTGGCCAAAGACTTGTTTACCCCCGAGTTACGAGCCAGCAGCGCTTCCTCAATGAGAACGGGGTGGCTCAACGAGCAACTGCACAACATAGCTTTCCGAGTCGACAAGGACTGTCTAATGCGACGGAGGAGAACGGGTCAGGATGCCTATCCTCGAGCGCCGCCATTGAAGTCATAGACAAGATTCAGAGGAAGCTTACAGAATATGGATGGCAGCAAGTCTGGTCATAAGAATTGTGCGCATTTCGTTGGCCATCTGAAGGCGAAGCCATGGAGTGTTTCAAAAGGCTGAATAACCGAGACCGAATGACGCGAAGTCGCCTAATGGCTTACCTGTGATCGTGACATTTGTACAGCATCTGCAAACTACTTAAAAGGCGATATAGAGATACTCTCCGCAGCGTAAGGGCATGGCTTGCAGGGAGACGTGTCAGTATACGGCGGGTGCGCATCGCAATACAGTCAGACGAGCAATTCTCGCGATAATCTTTTACTGCACATTATTTTGCTTCCTGCTAGTGAAGCCTATTTGCCATTGTCAACTGAGCTTTCAATTGATGTTTCAGCTTGACTCAAACATTATCCTTTTGCTGGTTTGGAGAGGCAGGGGAAATGGGTGTCTTTTTGAAGTGAGGACCATCACGTTTGCTAAATGCCTCTTCGGCAGGCCCACGACTCATCTCGTGATCTCGATGCCAAGTTCGTTCCTATTAGAATACTTTCCGGGAGACCAAAAGGGTCAATGTCTATACCTGGTCGTACATTTCAACATTGTCCGTGCTTTTGGAAGTCAGGACTAAGCGCGTTACGTGAATGAAAAGGTCATCCTTCATCAATTCCGCGCATAGTTTAACGAGAAACGATTTTATTACTTCTTCGACCGACAGACTCGTAACGACACGCGAAAGTTCGCGAAAGTCAGACCAATCAAAACCTCAAATCATTCTCGATTCGAACTGCGGTCAATTTGGATCTCCGTTTAGCAAAATAGTCGTGGATGACCAATGGCGTTTTCAGAGCTAAAGAAAAGCTTTGAATTGGGTTTTAGACGGTATATATGGCCTCTAGTTGAGCTTGATCGACCCCACGACAACCTCCGCGAGCGCAATTTAGATGACTTCGTCGCGCTCGGAGTATCTTGGCGCCGCTTCCAGCCATTGCGTACTCATAAGAAGCGTTTGAGAAACGATCTCGCACATTCCATAGTCAACATGAAGATCAAACAGTGCATATTCGACGAGACGAACAATACACTTAGGCTAACGGTTTCAATTTGCGTTCATACGAGAAAAGAACTTGCGACCACCCTCATCGTAATGGAATACAAAGCGAAAGTTGTTGCGGCCCGTGAGCGCAAGTTTCCATGTAGAAACTTCGAGCCGCTAAGTGAGAGCGTTAAAAGAGCGTGCAGTCCTCAAACATTTAGAAAGGCAACCGGTTGTGGTGGCAACTTTGGAGTCTTCCCAGATTCGACTTCAATTTGCCCAAACGATACTCCGACATCACCAGGCTACCCTTGCTGCTACGGCGTCAACTTGGATGTGCCCGTCCTGGATCTGGCTTCTGGGTGGAGGGAGAAAGATGCATGGCTAAAATTCGAGCTCGCATGCAAGTCGGAGGTCATGAACGGATGTCTTCAACACTGGAGATCCATGCTCCCGATTAAAGATATCACGAGCGTCTACAACTCTCGGTATGGGATTAATGAGGGTACACGGAATGATTTCACACAGGATGATCACGAGGAGCTGCCAGTCTCGAACGGATGCAGCTCTAATCATGAGATGGACGAGGGTAGACGGAATGATTTTACACAAGATGATCACGAGGAGCTGCCAGTCTCGAACGGATACTTTGGGAATGTCGACCGAGTTGACGCCACTCACATCACGCGCCTTGACGATCGTGTCAAGAACGCTAGAATCCTTGGAGCCGCCGAGGGCATTGATATGAGAGAGCACATCACCAACATTAGCATGCCACTTAGGATCCAACCGGCAGACATAGTAATACGACATCGACTCCCACGTTCGTCGTTAGCATAGCTTTTAAACTTGGTTCTGAAGACCGTTTAGTCTAGAGACGCAAGCAGATCTATCCCTACTCTATCGCGAGCTTGGCTTACTACAAACGTGACATGACAGAATATTGTTTCGGGTAGTGTTGATCCACGACGGTGGAATTTACATTGATTCCCTGCTAGGCGTCGGGGACCATGTTCTCAACTTTCTCCGAGATGAGGAAAACCGTAAGGAACTCAAGTGGAGAACGATGCAATTAAATCCTCATATACTTAACGAATCTAAGAATAACAAATGGATGAAGGCCAATTTCGAAAGGCATCGTGGCAATGTACTCGAGCCTCTTCTAGACATGTTACGGAAGGGGGGCCAATTAGAAGTCCCGCACGTCAAGGAGAGGTCCGATGTCGAAATCAATTTCGACGGGAATCAACTTCCTATCAACTATAGTACCAACGGTGTTCAGATTTTCGACCTTAAGACGTTACCTAGTAGCCAGGAAATTTATGATAGAGTTATGGATACTTCTCGACGAGTAGATATAAATTGGTGGGAAACTGAAGGAGCTAGAAGCTCTTGCGATACGGCCTGTAAGAGTTTGGACAATGCATATCAGGAAATGAAAGATGCTAGAAGCTCTTGCAAAAAGCTTTCTAAGAGTCTACATGGTGTATATAACGATCTCGTAGAGCAAGATGTCTTATAGATACCTACTAACAAATATAAGAGTACCTACTTCTCGGATGTAAAGTTCCCAATTCCATCCCCTCTCTTTCATATTCCATGTAAAAGTTCAATTTACTCTTGGTCGCTAGGGTCGTAAGAGAACCGATCGAGCTTCGGCAACGCATCGACGGCTGTAACTATAGAAATAATGGGCTGTTCCGACTATGAGGGCGAAGACCTAGACTGCGCGCTTAAATTAACGAATAGTGTAGCACGGAGGTATGCTTCATTAGCTAAGCCGACGAACTCGATCTGGTCTCTAAACCATGTAGTTAGGCACCAACAGCGCATCCTTTTGTACTATATGCCACGGATAATTGCCTACATAGATAGCTACGGACTATTAGAATTGTCCGACTCGTACGTCGGTACACTATATACGACTCGAACGTGCGGGTTGCCCCAGACATCTTTAGTACATGCTGCGACGCTAAACCGTCGGGTACATCCCGGAATGAAAGGTAGTATGCGTAGAATGCTAAGGCATCCATTGCGACTGTCGTTGTGCTAGTGAAACTCTAACGCAGCGGGGCCTGCCGATAAGGGACTTGAGAGCCCGAGTTATTATTGTCTTGTCGGCGGAAGTAGCGTTTCTTGTAAGATACCCGAGGAAAAGTGTTCAGCTAACGAACGGCCTGTCTTTTATACTTTACCGGCCGATAAGGAACACTCCTAATGCCTAGGGGCACTGCTCGGCGGCGACGAGGTACCATCGACACTAGCGATACTTCCGCCACCAAAGGGCTAGAACAGGTCCAACGCGAAAACAGATACCGATTCATGGTAGGGTGCTATGCGTGGATCCAGTACCCAAACCACAAGGGAAGTCTTTTAAAGTGACAGATGAGACAGTCATAGCTCTGGACTGCTTGCTCGACCACTCGTACGGCTGTGAGACAACAGCAAGCAGCGCTTCCTCTACGGACACGGGGCTGGTCCGTGAACAATTGCAGAGAATTGTCTTCCTAGTTGACAAAGGCTGCCTTAACGCCATCTGAAGGAACGGATTATAGAATGCCGCTTTTCAAGACATAGGAGGACTCAAAACCAGCAGAGTACAGATGCCCGCAGTCTTGGGCGGGAGGATTTTCCGCATTTTCCGCATTTTGTTGGCCATCTGAAAACAAAAGTCGGGAGGTGATTCACTAGGCTGAACAACTCAAGATCAAAAGCCGCGAGGGTCGCCCAGGGGCTTGATTCGATCGTGATCTTTGCACGGTAAGTATGATCTAAGCTAGAGTAAATATGGAGACCTTTTCCGCAGAACTAGTGCAAGGCTTGTAAGGAGGACGTACTGATATGCTACGCATCGCAACACATCCAGACGACCACTGTTATTACGATCTCTTGCTGCACGTCGTTCTGCGTCCTGCTAATGAAGGATTTTCGCTGCCAATTGATTAACTCTGTTATTGTTTTACTTGCTGCGATACGATGTGTCATCTTTCTGCTAATTTCTAGCAGCAGAGCAATATTGTATCTTTTCCTAACAGAGACTAACGAATTTCTCAATAATCCGGTGCCGCATCTCCTAATGTACAGGACCAAGGACAGTGAAACAACGGGGGTGAAAAACCCTCTCCTCGACTAGTCCACGACTTATCGTGTGATTTCAAGGTTTTTCCTGTCCGATTATCCTGGTCAAACAGTGAAAGGCTCACGGTCTACTAAGCCATGTGTCTCCATGATTTCTGTGCTTATAGGAGTCGGCATTGCTCGCCTGACTGCATTATGTAGCCTTAAAAGTCCGTTTCTCATTTACTTCTGTTCTTGTTCTAGCGAAAGCCATTTTGCTACTTCGACCTAGAAAATTGTACGGATATACAAGGCCTTGCCGAGGGCACACCACTCGGAGAACCAGAGACTCCGTTCTTCAAACTGTGACCGACTTGGACCACCAAATGCGAAACCACTCACAGAGGGCCCATTGCTTTCCCGAACCTGAGAGAAACCATCGGGTTGGCTTTTGGGCGTTTCGTTTGGCCTCGTATTGGGTTTTATCGACCCTACCACGAACTGCTGTAACGGTCTCATTGCACTCAGGGTACCTCCACGCCCTTTTCAGCCTTTGTCTCAACAAGACAAGCACTTGAGGACTGATCTAATAAGCTCTGAAGCCACCATATTGATCACGCCGCGTAGATTCGGGGACAGGTCTGATCCGGCGCGTGGTTGCAAATAGAAATTTGCAACCACGCGCAAGTTGTGTACTCCCAACTGCTTTCCGTGCAATCGGATTTGAAGCAACATTTAGTTATTCTCGGCGCCCAAAAACCTCCATTGAAGCTCTCCGAGCCGATAAATAAAAGCACTCGAAGAGCATGTAGTCCTCAAAAATTCAGAGAGGCTAGCTGTGGGGGCAATACGCGAGTTCCAGCCAAAACGATATGACGGCAACACCAGACCGCTCGTGCTACGGTATTACCTTCGACGTGCCTATCTTTAGCTTGCGTCCCGGATGGACGGACAGTGTTTTACAGCTGGAATTCGAGCTCACCTGCAAATTAAAGGTTACGAACACATCTTACATTCAATTCTTATTTAAGCACCCGGATGAAATCGCAACGAGCGACCCTAGCTCTGATTCTAGAAAGGATTGCAAGACATTTGATGTGTTCGCACTGGGCGATTGCGATGACGCACAAGTTTCGGACGGATACTTTAGACGTCCCTACCAGTGCGCCAAAGAAATGCTTCCTAAAGATGATCACGAAAATGGACATGTTAAAGCTCCTCCCCTGCCACTATAGGTTAATCTAGCAGGCAGAGTAATACGAAATCGATCTCTAGATGCGTCGTTCACATAGCTACTGATCTTGGATCCTAAGAACACTTATATGCCAGCGGGAAACCAACAGACTACGGCCTCACGAATCCTCAAAAACAAGACCATTCTTGACCGCTGTAGTGGTGCATCAACTTAATCTCAACCACGGCAATAGAGGCCCTTTAGCGTTGCAAACATGACCGTCCCAAATCCCAAATCTTTTTATAGTGGCTCGTAACGTCGATGCACATTTGAACTTCTTGTCTCTGACCCGACGATTTCCGCTGCTCGTTGGCAGCAATGCGAGCCTCCTCTCTTTTCTTCGCCCCTGTGCCTTGTTAGCCAAATAACGCCTTGATCTGCTGTGTATTGGCTTTACCGAACTGTTTAACGTACTAAATCTTCGCTGTGCTAATCGATTCTGAGCCCGCCGTCGCTTCTTTTGATCCGGTTCGAGATGCCAATCCAGATCGTCTGCCTTTGTCGGCCGCCCCCTTGCCATCTTTGACTAGTGAGCTGGTTTCCTGAAGTAAGACAAGAGTTACGGAACATTACTCATGACTTACAGAAGATGGGAGCTAATTTGTTCTTGCAACAATGGTGGTCAGCTCCGTAGCGATCAAACGGTTGCCTTACAAAGAGCGGGCCCTGGACGGATTTTTATGGAGCACACACCTTTGTTGCGGGGCATACATACGTTACGCAAGCTCGTGTAAGCCTCACCGAGTCGAGTCATACAGAGCAAGTTGCGTTACTGACGTAGGATTGGAATGAAAGCCGTCACTAGTCGTACAAACATAAAGAATTTTACAATTTCCAGGTCATATGCTCCCTTTCTCTAGGCGAGATCGGAGTCGGCTTCTCTTTGCCAATTAGGCCTGAACCGCGCCTTTGTGCAGCTTGTCGTGCACTAGAAACATGCAACACGTTCTAGTAGGAACGGTAAATCTGGAAAGACGGAACTTTTGTTGCACTGCATAAGAGTCACAGAGATAGTCGACTTCAGTGCTGTTCAGAGGCACATAGCATGTTCAGTTGGTTGCTTTGAAAAGGGGGAACAGCTCTTACCATAGGACAAATAATATTTAACAGGAAGACACAGGTTACAACAACAGCGTCACCGGCGAATGTAGTAACACAATGCGATCATGATACTTTGACTAACAGGGGAAAGCGGAAGGAAGAAACCTGGAAATCAAAAGGAAGGCCGAAGGAAGGGACGTAGGGGGCTGTTCTTCATTTATGCCTCTTAGTCCTCGTTCTTTCAAGGCGCGCAATGCAGCTTAATGGGAGGAGGGACCCTAGAAATCATTACTACCTCTCGTTCTTACCCGACTGTCCCGGACAGGTAGACCCTAGGAGGTAAGTCTGCAGACGGCGCTAAGAGCGCTTTAATTGGCTAGACAACGCGCCATTGCCGCTCCCTGTTTTTAGCCGCGAGCTTACATTGGGCAAAGATCCCTGCACGTCGGTTGCGTGTGCCTTCTCGTCATTCCTGCTAGCTGCTATAACCATCGGTCGACATGGTAACCCGAGAAGCAAGGGCAGACACAAGTTATACGATAAGCTCGATCCGTAGCTTCACATCTTATCGATGTAACCCGGCTTGGGTTCCTAAAGTTAATAAGCGATGGCGGCGCGGGCCAAGACTAAACTTGATCGCTTCTTATGACTCGACATCTCGGTAGGGGAAGTCTCGTGTGCTTCCGACATCGATCTCCATCAGAAAGAGGGCCAAGTTCCACGAGCATTAGAGCTTGTCGAGCACACTAGTTGTTTTTAGCCGCTCCTCGTCTGCTTCGTTCTTTCCCGCGAAGTCCTACGTTGCACCCGATCAGTTTTGTGCAAAAGAGGACCCGCCGGATACACCAGGCGAATGTGAAGCGCGTGGAATCGATACCCATGCGTGCTACAGGGAGTCATCTCGGCAATGCTGCTTCGGGTATCGCTCAGGTAAGAAGGCAAAGCGGCTGCTCACGTGGGCGCACGTGGCATTCGAATGCTTACAGCCGCCGCAGCTTCGAGTACCTCCGGGCAGACGTACCCTACGACCCGTTTTTGACGACGGGATGGAGGGTGAATGCAAAGCACAGACGATCTTGCGACGATGACACACCTCTGGATAAGCATCTCGACCCTGGATACGTGAGCGAAAGCGAGGGTTAGAAGGGATGCAACCCAAGCGCGCAGGGAATTCCAGCATCGTTGCGGCACAGCACTTCGATGAAAAAGTAGGACCCGAGGGCATGGTTCAGCGACGCGCACAATCTTATCCAGGCCCTCCGGCTATGGAGATTCTTGCGCGCTCAAGCGGACAGGATTCTAGCGATGCATCACCGCCTTACGTGCCTGTAAGATATCCCCTAGCATCGCCAACATAGCTTATGGCCACCGCGTGGCCTACCTTCCCGCTGGAGCATCATTGCAGCGATGTATTCGTACGACCTAAGACCTCGAAACGGTCGCCGTGCTTCTAGAGCATCGGGAGCCCTTCTCGGTGCAAAGAGACAGACGTCAACCTCTCCTAGCGACACCTACAACCTGCCCGAAGGCCTATGCCGCGACTGGGAGGATACCTTCCTAGGCCCCGACAATTCTCCAAAGATACCCGACGGCACGAAGGAAATCCTAGAACATGAAGGTTTGCGGAAAGGCTTCCATGAATGGCGTAAGCTGGCGCGCCTCACAAGTTCGTACCAAGCTAACGGCTTAGAGGGGAAGGATTCACGCTGTACCCTGGAAGTTATGTTTGGATTTCGATCAAGCGGAGCAAGCGTTGTAGGGAGAGTCGGATCGCACTAATCGGAGAGATATGGAAATTTAGAGGAATGACCATATTGGCTGTGCGGTACTGGGAAAATTATCATTACGAACACGGCCTCTGGAAAGCTTACCCGTCAAAGCAGTGTCAGACCCTGTCTCTTGAGACTGTTGACGACTTCTGCGAGGGCCGGCAGGAGGACAGCGGATTCATTACACAAAATGGTCAAGGAGACCGGGTAGAGCTGGATCGGAACCGTGCGAGATACTATGAGCTCATGCGCTTAAGATCCAGTCCCAAGAAGTCGACAATAAGCATAGTCAGGTGACCGATGCTAACTGCGGGGTAAGGCGGGAGGCCACGGGCAGGGACTAGCGCATGGAAGGGGGTAGCGCTTGCTCCATGATACTATAATGTACGAAGGCGTAGTAACGTTCTTGCGCCTCCAAACATCTATAACGGCCGTACACTCGCTTTCTCCAGCTTCCCTGGAGAACGCGACATGCTCAGTTCTACAAATGACGAATCCACTCACTTAGCAAAAGTCTAATCTCGCTTGCTTTTCCAGTCGCCAGCATTTCCGCCATCCAGATGACCTCGTTGATCAACTGGCCGGGAAAACTGATTAGTGGACGCAAACTTCTTCGTATAGCTAAATTGTATTAGTGCGACGCGGAACGAGCTTTGACCATTGGGTTGATCGCACCTTTGCCCGAAGATTGCGTTCGGCACGTCCCCTTTTTGATGGCGTCAACAAGCGCTTAAAGCTTTCTTTTTAGCTTCCACCGGATGGCCCCACCACTGCTGCCGAAATTCGACTTGCACATTGCGCGCCTTGTGGCGTCTCACTTGACCATACGATCCTTAACGATCTGCTGCACAACCACTATTTTTCGGAGTTTAAGGTTAAAGACGGGCTACGCTGCTGGCAGCCTATATGCTGTAGTTATCGTACCTAAATGGCTTTTCTTTCCCTTACTATTCTTCGACGCTTCCTTTAACCCCCATTGCTCTCCTTCTGCCTCTCTAGGTGAAGGAAAAGCAATGATGTGAGCCGCTTCTGTATGACACTGTCTGCCCGAACGTTGGCCGTATGCAGATGGAGAATGGTATCTTTGAAAGAGACCCTAATTCTTAATCGAATTGAGCCGTCATAGTTGACTTTGGCATTGAGATTCAGGTCGGGATCTTTATTTGTAAAGATAAGTAAGCTGACAGATGGTTGTTGGCAGGAAGCTCCCATTGACGGCACCCGGTAATCGCTTTATTGTGAGCGAGCAGGAGCTGTTTCGGAGTCGTGTCCTCAATGGACCAGATATCACATTTTGTACGGTCGACAGCAGAGATTCAATCTTCGCCATTCTAACGCCGGGACCGCAACAGAACCGTCCAAATTTCGGCACGTTGTTGTGGGCATAGATAGCCTGCTTTCGACGCCGGTGGGAGACTGTCTTTGCCGCTGCAGCACAAGATGGATATCGTTCTCCAAGACATCTCTTTAGTAAACGAGCAGAGAACAAGGTGCACAGTACGAGGCATGCAAGTTAATCAGTCAAAGGTTGCGAGCAGACTCACGGGCAGGCTAAACGCAATCTCTGGTTACTATGAAGTTTACACGTGTGCTAACGTGGATCGAAGCTTGCGAGCGGACAACGGCGGTGCGGCAAACTGCATGAGGCAACTTGCTGCAGAGATTCACAGTTACCGTCGCTATCGTGCTGGATGCTTACTTATACGACTGGTACTGCGGCCTATACAGTGTTTTTGACTTCTTAGTCGCAAGATGATGCTGACCAAAATGTGATATTGACTCAGGCACACGGTATCGGTCTTTCAGGGTACGCGCCCGAGGCTACCTTCCCATGTTTCATATAGATGAGTGGAGTGAGGAACATGCCCTAACCCTGCGTGCCAGAGCGGAGCACGTTTGGCTCTCTCTTATCTTTACCGGCCGATGCGGATCAGTGTGGAGAATATGAATGAAAAAAGTACATACCTGCCTCCCGATATTCTGCACAGTATGAAGCACGAAGGCCCGCCTGAGACCAGCGTTTGTAATTGCTAGAAACAATTCCAAAAGAATACGCTCCTTTGCTTCTTGTAAAGACTGACGTGTCGGGAGACAGGATACCATAGGTCAAGTTATTGACCTTTTCCGTAAAGCCATTGCCGCTATCGAGAGCAAGCAGTAGTTGCGTAGCAGCTGCAATGCTATGATTTGGTACCGAGGACCATTCCCCTTTTCCCCTTCCCAAGCTATCGGAATGCGCTCCAGCGGCGTACCATGGTAGACTGATTACGCTCGGCGTGTGTTGCTGTGCAAAGGCTGCTTGGAATTCGTCATCTTGCATTTCCACATACACAAAATCCGCATAAGGTCTCATCCGTGCCAAAATGGAATGACACGTCTATCATTTCGTGCGCCGAGGCAACATATGCTGGTCTCCCCGCAGAAGAAGTGGCAAGCAAGGAAAAGTCAAAGCGTGGAGGTGACTTACGCGCTTTCGCTGTGTAGACCAAGTCTCGATCGGCGTCGGCGACAGTAAACGGCAGAGCATGGCGAGAGCACAGTCTACCTATAGCGGCTGGCGGTCTAGCAAAACCTGCTTTGCGTGTCACTTTACTTGTGAGTCGAGAAGTTGAACAACATCTCAGGATTCATTGAGACGGCTGTAGAATTGTCAACATTGCCAATGATCGTGCAGCCACAGCATTTCAGACAAGCTACTCTTAGCCCCCGGGCTTCACGTCGATCAACACGACTATGCAGCGTCGATGGAAGCGAGGAAGAATGTCGCAGGGCACAGGACCTTTTGACATGGTGCCCAAAAGACAACAACCAAGACACGTTAGGCTGTCGCTGTCACTGCCTGGCCATCTCTACGACTAGAAGTCAGACATCGTTCCCAAGAAGAATCTTTACCCCCCCCCCCCCCCCCCCCCCCCCCCTCACAAAAAAAGACAGCAACTCTCCGTGGAAATTTCCGGTAGTGTTTAATACTGGAGACAAGTGGTCAGCACGTGGTCTCAGGGGGATCCAAATGAGACGATCGAGGAAAGCACGCGCCGTTCGAAGTGTTGAGTGTGGACATGCGCTGGCGACACTACTCCGCGGCGGTCGGGCAATACGGACGTTAGCGACATTCACTCCACAAATGGCCAAGACAAGATCTACGCAAAAACAGATACCGATCCATGGTGCTGTGCGTTGATCTCGTATCAAAAGCGCAAGGCGTGTCTTTCAAAACGACGAATGAGACAGTCAAGGCTCTGGAATGCTTGGCTGACGACTTGTTTTACCGCCAGTCAAGAGTCAGCAGCTCTTCCTCAATGCAGACGGCGGAGGCTCAATGAGCAACTGCACAGTATCGCTTTCCTAGTCGACAAGGACTATCTCGATGCGATCGAAAAGGACGGATCGGGATGCCTACCCTCGAGCGCCGCTATTCAAGTCATAGACAAGATTTAGAGGAGAGTCACAGACTATGGATGCAACCTCGCAGCAATTTTGGTCCTAATGGTTGTGCGCATTTTGACCATCTGAAGGCGAAGCGAGGTAGTGTTTCAATAGGCTGAACAACCGAGTCTAAATGTCGCGAAGTCGGCCAATGGCTTGCTTTTGATTGTCACATTTGAACAATATCTGCAACCTAGTCTGGAGGCGTTTTCTAAATCTTTCCCGCGCGGTAAGGGCATGGCTTGCAGAGAAGACGTGTTAGTACACGGAAAGTGCATCGCAATACCTACAGACGAGCACTTGCACGATAATCCATTACTGCACATCATTTTACCTCGTGCTAGCGAAGCGTATTTCCTACTTTCAATCGAGCTTGTAACTGATATTTCCGCTGCGACCCCAATTGTTGCCTTTTTGCTCGTTTCGAGAGGCAGAGAAAATGGGTATTTGTCGAAGTGGAGACTATCATGTTTACTAAATGCCCCGGCAGAGCCTCTCCAGCAAGCCCACAACCCATCTCGCGATCTCACGAGTCACGCTACGGATTTGAGACGCAAAGGTCGCTCGTGTTAAACTGTGGAGAATGAAAGGGTCGATGTCCACTTAGTCATGCATCTCAACATTGTCCGTGCTTATCGGAGTCTCGTCTATGCGCATTACGTTGATGATAAGGTCACCCCTCATGTACTTCTGTGCATAGCTTGATGGAAAACGATTTGTTACTACTTCAACCTAAGATCTCGTATCGACACACAAACACCCGCTAACGGCAGACCAATCGAAGCGTCAAAAAGTCCTTAATTGTAACTGCGGTCAATTCGGAAATCTCTTTGGCAAAAGAGTTTCAGAAGACCAATGGGTTTTTCAAAGCTAAAGAAAAGCTTTGAAATGGGGATCAGGCGAGTTGCAAGGCCTCTAGTTGAACTTGGTCGACCCAACAACACCCTTCACGAGCGCAATTTTGATGAGTCCGTCGCGCTCGGAGTACCTCGACGCCATTGCCAGCCCTTGTGTATCCACAAGAAGCGTTTGAGAAACGATCTAGCACGTTCGAAAGCCAACATGAAGATCACGCAGTATACATCCGACAAGACAGGCTATGCAGTCACGTTAAAAGTTTCAATTTGTGCTCATTCGAGGAAAGAGCTTGCGACTACCCTGGGCGTAACAGGACAAAGCGCAGGTTGTTGCAGCCCGCGAGCGAAGGCTTCCATTTAGCAGCTTCCAGCCGCTGAACAAGAGCGTCAGAAGAGCATGCAGTCCTCAAATGCTCAGAAGAGCAAGCATTGACGGTGGCAACACGAGAGTCTTCCCAGACCCGAGTCCTAAATGCCAAAACGATTTTGCGATGTCGCTAGGATGCGCTTTCTGTTATGGCATTACCTTGGATGTGCCGATCTCTGATCTGGCTGTCGGGTGGATGGAAAAAAGACCATGGCTAAGATTCGAGATCACATGCGAAGGGGAAGGCATGAACGGGTGCCCAAACCAGTGGAGATTCATGGTCCCGATCGAAATCAAGAAGACTGATTATAGCTCTAGTGTGGAGATTGATGAGGGTACATGGGATGTTATAACACAGGGTGGTGACGAGGAGGTGCCATCGGACGGGTTCCCTGGGTATAGACCGCCCTTACGGGTCGAACCAGCAGACATAGTAATACAACACCAACCTTCGAATGCGTTGTTAGCATAGCTACGGGCATTCGTCCTAGATACCGCTTAGCTTGCTTGGTCGGGTACTTTAGCTAGGACAAGTATTATTTACGCGGTACCCAAATCTCGAAGTCCTTCGTCAGTTAATCGATTATTGTATCTGTGCCGAGTCTTTGCGACCACTCCTGAATTGGTCTAGCTTCTACCATGCACTGTTCCGTCAAGAAGCCCGAGCGAATATAAAGACCTCCGCACGATAGGGAAGTTTAGAAAAACGCTGCAGCTACTACATGAGAGTGGGTAAGAGACTACCAATACGTTGAGGTGGTCTATTACATGTCACTCCGCAATGGAACACACAGCAAATGTGACAGCAAAGAGCAGTGTAACACGTTCCCCCTCGCATGACCAGCCATCAGAATACTTGCCCCTCGTCGGTGCACCTCCACCAATTGCTGGGCTGTTGTCCAGGATATAATCCGTCTCCTGTAACAGAGCCCCCATCATAATGTGATTTAGACGAGTAATACTTCTTTGCTACAGTTTAGCTCCTATTTTGAGGGAACAGGTTGCTCTCTACCAATCCAACAGAAACGGACCGACAAGAACCCCAAATCTTTTCAGACAGGTGTGTAACATCGACACAAGTCTTGTCAAATGCTTGTTCCCCACGCGGTGGACTCCGCTGCTGGTTAGCAGCTTCGTAAGCTCGCTTTCTCTTCTTCTCTCCTACGCCTTATTAGCTAAATAACGCCTTGGTCCGTTGTTGATTGACATCACTAGATGCAACATACGAAATCTTCGTTGCGCCTCTCGGTTCTGAACCCTTCGTCGTAGCCTCTTGGGGTCCGGTTCCTGATGCGAGTCAAGATCGTCTACCTTTGTCGGCCGTCCCCTTGCCATCTTCGACCAATGGGTTGTTTCTTGCTCTTTCGAGACACCAGATCTTGGCGATGTAAGACAGGAGCTGCGGAAAATCAATCACGCCCTACACGAAATCAGAGATAAGAGGGCTGAATTTATGTTCATGCTAGTGGTCGTTAGCTCCGTGATGATCAGAAGAGCGCGCCTAAGGGGCCCTTCCCCGCCTCACAGATTGACTTTCTTAAGCATACACCTTTTTTGTAGACCATGTATACGTCACGCAAGTCCGCGTAAGCTCACCGAATCGGATTCTGCTAGGCAAGTTGCGTTGATTACGCAGTGACGGACCAATAGCCATTACTAGTCGTGCAATCATATAGAACTCTACCATCAACCGTCTCAGCTTTCCCTCATACGTCTTTCGATCATACTCTTCCCTGACAGGTCAGCTTGGCCGCGATACACAATTTAGGTATCAGCTGATATTCTCTCTACCGGGTCACAGTCTTCACATCTCGGAGCGTGTGCGCTTCACTTCCACCGACTGCCGAATGTGTTTCTAATAAGCGGACATTAGGACCTGTCATGGACATCGCCATTTCCGCGGTAAAGGTTGCCTTGCACGCCGTTCGAAACTGCCTGAGCCTGAAAGAACTGACCAGATATCGATAGCGTGCTCAATGCGTACGGTGATCTTTATGGAGACCTTCATCTTCTAGAAGATCAACTCACGACGGGTTGACTGGAGCCCCCAACATCACCGCCAAGTGGCCGCCTGGATCGAGTCATGTCGTAACGGTCTTGTGGACGCCGAGAAGCAGTAGAACGAACACTTTGTCCAAGTTTAGGAGCTTCTTGGGCAACAATCATCTTCATGGCGTAGAATTGTGAGCCAGCTCTCGCCCATTTTTTGGTCAACGCACGAAAGCCTCCGCAAACGCCACGAACCTAATACTGGCAACTGGCTAGTGCAAAGCGCCGAATATTTGGACTGGAAGGCCGGCAGAAGGAGGCACTTGTGGGTGTGCGGATGTGCTGGTTGCGGGAAGACAATGTTGTGTTCGACGGCGATTGAGAATCTGAAACCGCTTCGCGACCCTCGGTTTGGAGAAGTCGGTCTGGGCGCATTTTACTTCAAATTTTCTGACCTGCGAACGCATACGTATCAGTATTTACTGCAGTGTCTAGTAGCACAACTGGTGTGGAAGCGAAATAGCTTCTATGCCTTACAGCGGGCCAACTTGGGATCCCCTTATAGCAGGGTCGGAAAGATGAGTTGGAAAACATATTGCTTTTAGCAATTCGAGCTTACGATCAGGTGTGTCTAGCCCTGGACGCACTGGACAAGATTTCAGAGCACGATGGTGTCCGCAAGAGAATTTTGTAACGACTTGGAAAGCTCGTACACACTCCGTCAAACGCCCAAATCCTGGCCACTAGCAGATATGCGCGCGATTTACAGGACTCGATGACTATGATGAATGCGGAGCGCATTGATGTGGCTTCCACCAGTGTCCAAAAAGGCATCCAGACACACATCGCATCTCAGCTATCGACGGACCCAAGGCCAGCAATGCTTTCAGACGCAACGAGACTAATGATCAAAGATCAACTAACGACCCCAGCCGACGGGATGTAGGTCGTCCTTGTAGTGTGGGTCTAAGGAGCCATGCTAAATATCGAGCTAGGTTCCGATGGGCATATCGCCAAGTAAGTGAATTGAAGAAACTCAAATCCATGAAGCCAAAACATATCAAAGCCATCCTCGAAGAAGACTTTCCGACACGCGATGCGAACACTCTACGCCATAAGTTTCGATCCTTCTAACAACCCTAACTTAAGAATGTGTTACGAGCACGGCCACGAGACGGTTAGACCCGAAGCGATTGACCAGTAAGGGCCAGGGAAGAAAAGGGTCACATGACCAAATGCAGGCGAGCGTTGCCTTGGCAAGCGACCGACTGCATATATGCAAGTGAGCGACCGCTGGACGAGCGACCAAGCGATCAGGTGCATGAAGACACGAATCTCTCATGTACATAACTAAGTACGTTTCTCATCAGGAGTTCGTGTGTTCAACTCATGTTGCAATACGACAGTTAGGTAGAGAACCAATAGCCTTGTTACAATCAGTTATCCCACAACTCAGTTGTCTTAATACATTTGTTCCAAAGAGCTCTAAACCCGTGACACTACTTCGTAGGCCCCGCAACAAGAGATAGCCAATCTATCTTAAACAGTTCTATTGCGATAGAGCTTAAGAGAGTTGTGTGTGGTAGGGTTTCGTAGCCAAGTCTGTCCAATTCGATATTTAGATCCTTCAGCGCGTCTTTCGAGCGGTCCCAGCTGCTACTTTCAAATGGTGATGTAGACCTGTTGAGTCTCGAGCTCCTTCGCAAGGTCCAGGACTGCAGGTGTCCAATTGCTCTCAAAAATTTGCCTCATTGTTCCAATGGATACTTGCAATGTAAAGCCTCCCGCTTAGGATCAGGCTGCCGAGGTTGACGATGGCACGAGCTGGAGGGTCGATGGGGATCGAACACAGGCGGCCCTCCTAATGCTTCAAACAGCAATGCCGAGCAAGATGTGGAGAAAGGGCTTCATGATACTCATGGATCTCTGCTTTCACATCACCATGTTTTGGGTCAATCGATCTTACGATGCAGTCTGTACAAGCGGAAGAAAAGTCTTTGTTTCGCGCGTCGGAGAGACATGTTCTGGGCATGGTACGCACTAGCGACCTGTCAAACCGGACGTCTGATGCTTTGGGTAAAAGGCCGAGAAGCGCTAAGTCGTCAGACCTAAGGCCAATCAGAAATTTGGAAGAGGAACGCTAGGTAAGCATCAGGCCCCGCCGGTTGGAGGCGCTAAAATCGAATTCGATAATCACAATACATCGACTATTAGATCCCATTAAGTATCGCCATCAATCAATTCAGACCAATTCTGGCGAAGAATCCAAGATGTCAGCGGACGACCGAGATTCAGTCGTGCCACCGAGCACTCTTGAACCTGAACCTGATTCGGTCACCTCCCGTGAGCTTCTGAACCATGCCAAGAAGAAGCTTTCGTTCCACGGACTCAAGGCGATCTTGCGACTTCCTACGCATCCAAACAGTCTCAACAAAGCTTCACGGAGCCATTTGCTGCAAGATACGAAGACCGTTGTCCCCGCACGGTCATGCGCATACGCTCTCACTCCAAACGATCCAAGGACACTCGATCTTGTTCCAACAGTGCCTTCCGAGCCACTGGACTCCTTATCAGCCTCGAACTCTCAATTTCGGGTCAAGCTGACGATACATTGTCTCGGCAAGATACGAGACACCGACGGACGGAGCTACTGGGAATACGACAACGGCACTTTTCTTCCTACCGAGATTGACGGCAAGCCAGTCGACCTAGCCCGGGGAGTCAACAAAAGAGGACAGCCTCGAGCACGCAAGGCCTGGGCATGTTCTACTTGTCGGAACAGAAAAGTCAAGTGTCACCAGTAGCAAGGCAGTGGAACACCTTTCAACATCGCAAGAAGGAGAAGATGATGCAATCGAACGTCCGACGACCATCCTAGTGTTCCTCAACACAATCTCCATTCAGCCTTAGGTCAAGGCGAATTCGTGGCGCGCAAGTTGGAACTTTCGCTCGTCTTCTTCGAGAGGGACAAGCGTTTAATTAAGACATGCATCACCTTCCAATTCAATAACTTCAAAAATCTATTAGCCGAAAAACGCGAAGTTGAAAGCATGTGCCAAAGATTAATGTTGTCGCTTGTCCGCGTCTGGGTCATATTAGAGAATGGAAAGTGCTGTTACAAATTGTCTTGGACCATATTAGAGAATAGTAAATACTATGACAGACTGTTTGGAGTGTACTAGAGAATTGTAGACGCTGTTACAAGCTGTTACGCACTGTTATGATCTTGTTTCCAGCACAGGACCTAGACGCCGTAAGTTTTCTTGCTAAATACAGTAGACAATTATGTTCATGATTCGCCCGGAAAATGCATTTTGTGTCTGTTAGTGGTTTTGTTAGATGTTTCGATGATCTAGTTCAAATCAGACCTAGAGGCATGCCATGGCAAGCTCCGCGCACTACTTAGAGTGCTGTAAGGCGATGACGGACCTAGCTTAAGACGCAATCGACAATACACAACGCTTTAACGTCCCTTGCAGCGGATGCTAATGCATAGAAGGTCGTACAGCCGCCTGAAGTAAAGATATAAGAAACATTATTGCAAACGAAAAGATTTGTGGTTTTACAAAGGTAGCCGTACTTAGTAACCTGGGACGCAAAGGGTTTTTGCGAGAGTTAATTCCATCTAGATACCGATGTCTAATCGTTGTGTATCCGAATCGTGGGAGAGTGCCAATGTAATAGGGGCTTGTTAGCTTAGAAAATCGTTACTTTCGATTTAAATGAGAGCTGTCGTCACTTTCTAGCAGCAGAATTAACATCTACGTTCATAAGCAGCCTTAGTCTTTTGAAGCTTTGTCTAGTAAACACAAACGGTAGAAGCTCGACCATCGACCATCTTACGGCCATAAAGGTCTCATTCAAATCATGTTAATGTCCCTTGAGCCTTTTCTTCGGCTTTCGCACTCATTTCCGTCGTGACATAAGTGGACCCTCTAAATAGACGCAGTGAGATCGTGATTGTGAAGCGGTGACCGCTCCAAAATAGGTCTACGGTGTGCTAGGAATCTTGATGAAGACATTATTAACCCTATGCTCTTTTGTTGTGATGGGCAAGAAGAGTACGAAAGTCAACCTGAGCTCTTCTTCATGTTCCCCTCCCGCCTCCCGCCCGAAATCCGAGGCAATGTGTATCAATACTGCTTGGTCACCGATAAAGCCATTGACCTGTGCTGTCTGCGAAGGCATTCGAAAGACCGACCGAGACCCTCCGAGATAGACATCGATCCTTGTATCCTCCAGTCGAGCCGACAGATTTACATCGAAGCTATCGACGTTCTGTACCGTCAAAATTTGTTCAAATCTGTTCTACATCAACCCTTTAGCGGGATGGAAGCCTCCAAATCATCTGGAAATTGCTAAGCATGCTGTACGCAAAGACGAGCGTTGCCAGAAGACACCTCGGGGCTAAGCTCGTTACTCGCCTGGATCGACGACCAATATTACTGGTATCACCTTATACCTTGCTGGAATGGAACAACATGCTCGAACGGCAGCGAATGTCACAGCTCCTATAGTGTCTCCATGCGTGGCATCGCCTGCTTCCGCCATCTCTTGATTTAGATCTGACTGTGCTTCACTGTGGACAAAGGAGTTTGATGGATCATCAACAGGCAGCCGATGAAATCCACTGGTACGCTATGGCGTTTCGATATGAGACTTGCACACGCACAGGAACAGCGTGATCAAGCCAAACGAGACTTAGATGTATGCATGACCGGCTTGATATCCTATGCCCTTCAAATACGGTATACTACCAAAAAAAAAAAAAAAAAACGGGTTCCGCGACCTCGCTGATTAGCGCCAGTTTGGGCCGAGAACACAATTCATCCCGAGCGTGTCCCCTGCACGGACATTAGCGAGAACTTGGTAGGGCTCTTGCTTTACTTCACTTGGGAGTATACCAAACGAAAAGCTTCTGCACGGATGGACCTTTTGGTTCGGCCGCTACTGTTGAACTTCATCCAAAATCTTCTAAGACGCAAAACTCGCGGGTGTTAAGGCACTCGGTTCCTAGGCATTGCAAAGCTAGGCACTTAGCGAAGAGACAAAGAGAACTGTAAAAGGCAAGCCCGAACGACCCTATCGCGTGTTCCTGAGTATTTAATTTATCCCGTCAATTCATCGAAGTCATATAAGGTTGTTGAGCTCTTTAGTCATTACTAGCCAGTAAGCAGTAAGTTCTTGTCGCTGTCTTTAATAGACTCTACACCTTTCAGTACGGTTGTATACCATGTGTAGCACCATCCCGGGCAATACGTTGGTCCGTAAAATTCGAGCTTAGCAAAAGAAATTGCCCAAATGTACGAAAGGCCTTGAGAGCCGTAAGATTTTCGAGGTGTTTGCTCGTGGTGCACTGCCAGCACGTCTCACCCGTCACCATCACGCTGCAGCTAAGAAGCATTGACATCCAGACGACCGCCCTCGCTGCTGAATGAAGCGTATCGTGTGATCGGAGTATTTGCGCGTGGGAGGCTCGGGAACGTCGGCAGATTCTCAAGAGCCATGGGGGAGAGTAGTCTGGCAAAGACGACAAATTCATCGAGCCTCAGAAAGAGAACGCCCACAGCGTCAGCAGCGGGCCTCGAAAAGTGTCGGGTCGCCAGGCAGATTCGACGCAAGTCAGAAGCAGTTCAAAACACGCACCCGTACCGTGATGGTGATTACGCCGCTCGATGTCTGCAACGCCATTCCTTACGCGCAAAGTAAGCAGCCGTAGACTTCAGATTACGGGTGCACATGGTTTGTGCGGATCGTCTGGCTAGCAATGCGGCCACAAAAAGGCACACAGCAGCAAGACAAAGCAAAGGAAGAAAGGCAGACTACTGCAGGCCTTACTTGACATTGATCTCCTTCCTCTTCAGAATCAAAATGGATCCTTCGTTAGGGGATAGCGCAGTCGAAAAGAAGTACGCGGTGTCAAACGTTGAAATCTCTTTGTTGCTTCTAAGCAACAAAACCAACTTTAGGGTGTCGAATGAAAACGATTGGCTCCGTAAGGCTCTTGAAAGCCTACCTGCGTTTTCCGGAAGAGAGCCTGACGAGCAGGAGCGGATTCTAAGGCAGGCGTGGAAAATATAAAAACGCCTACTCAATCTCGCCTGGATTATTTAGCCCATGGAAAGTGGCATCCGAGACTATCGCTTTTGGTTAGGGTCAGACACATGCTAGTAGACGAAATACTGGATGGGAGGGAAATGATTCCAATATACGATAGTAGCATTTAAGGTTTCAAAGGTCGTGTAATTCACACAAGACGGCCCCGAGCTTGAGTATTATGGCGGTCTCCACTAATGTTTAACATTTCAAGTCCGTTAGTAATCTTCATCAATGGTGCCATTAGACCATTTAAACACGGATGCCAAGAGCTTACATCCCTTTGCTTTGTCTGTTCACTTCTTCTTACTGTTAGCGAGCAGCGGTTTCCGGATATCCATTACCCAAGTGTCTTCACTTTGGCGAACCCCTCTAAGTAGGCCGTAATGAAGATTCATGAAGATCTTCTGACGCCATCAAAACGAGCAAAACGTCTTTGGGTAATTGTCAAACGGCTGATTGGGTAATAGAAGCTTTTACCGACAGTGAAATTATGTGGCCGGATCGATTACAGTCATTGCTAGTAACCCGAGATAAAAGAATCAGAGGTCATATCTAAAGTTGCCTTTCCAGCGAGCTATAACAGGGAGCTTCGAGTCTCGTCTCTTACGCTAACATCATGCATTCATCTCCGCAGGAAGATCTTCAAGTTGAAGATACTAAAAAGCAAATACGCGAAGCTAGAAAAGCCACTTTGGAGTGCCTAAACAGATGTCGAGAGCACTCTGCGTCTACTTTAGCAACGTGTGGGGTGGTGGACTTACGACTACAAAATCAAGACAAGACTATCAAGAAATCCAAAGCCCATCTCGATGAAGCTGGCGTCCAGACGCAATTTGCGAGTGACAATATCGAAGAACTACAGAGCCTTACAGGCAAAGCAGGGACCTTTAGATCCGCCTTTTCGAAGAAACGCAAGGATGGTTGCAATCATTGGGACGCGGAATCGGAACTGCGAGATGTTCAAGCAACACTGGACGATTCTGCAAGTAACAGGATATGTCACAGCTGGACCCCGAACCATGCTGCGGGACTAGAGTACCAGTTCGAAGCGACAGAGGAAGATATGCAAATGGAAACGAAGATCAATGGTAGAATGTAAGCAATCAAAAACGTGAAGAGCCAACAAATGCTAACTATTGATTTTCCCCTTCCATTTGTTCTAGTGCAGAGCTGCAAGAAGACTTAAAGTGTATGCGTCTAAAAGCGGAAAGCTTCGGTACGCAAATTGACAGGCAAACTCGTTCGCTAGCAAAAATGGAGCAGGATACTGCTGTAACCGATGAAAACCTCCGGCTTTACCGTAGATTCCTTAAGAGATTAGTATAGATCTTTGAAGAGAGTTCGGGCTTGAAGGGTTTTCGGTTTAAGCCTGGCAGAGAGAAGGAAATGCAATGATCGAAAAAGCCAAAGATAAAAATCGAACTTAGGGGGGGATTGTTGGGCGAAGATTAGCTTCGAGTAGTCTCGAAATAACAAAATGCGATTGGCCCATGTCAACGAGGTTGAAGGGTCTGTCGCTGGAAGCACACGATCGTGTATTTTATGCAGATCAAAGCCTTAATGAATTTCCTACGACGGTATGGATCTTCTTGTCGGCTTTTAAAAAACCTTCTCCGGTTCTCCTTGGATCGAGCAATCCCTAGTAGAAAGGCGAGCGTGTTTGGTCTATTGCATCGGTGAACGACCCACTTGGCGTAAGTAGACGTGCAGAGAGCTCTTGGCATGTATCAACCGCTAGTAGATCTGGGAGGACTACTGGCGGCATGTACGTATGCCGAGCGATGGTAGATGGTGCAGCGTCTAAGAAAAAGCAACGTTAGGACTTTGGTCGAGGGAAAGAAAGGTCTCGCAGACTAACGTTTTACCGTTTGCTCATTTATGCGGCTAGCAGCTAGTGGCTGAGCCTACCCATTGCCATTGCCTGTCTATGGCGGTAGAGTAGTTATTTGCCTTACTTCGCTCGAGAGCACTTTGAGCGTATATCCTCTGCGCAGATGGAACTCTTGGTACGACCGCTAGCGTCAGATTTTATCCCAAAACTTCTAAGGGGAAAAGTTCATAGGTCAAGTTTACTGTGCTCCTAGCCATTACGTAACCTCTCGTCTTTAGACATCAATTCGGGCCACGCCTTTACCTTCTATAACGTAGACATATTGTGTCCAAGAAGTCTTTTCTGGTAATGCTCTTCTGGAAGCACTTTAGACTATACGACTTACTTTCGTAGCGCTTGTTCGAAGTGTGATATCCGTTCCCTGCAAGTTTCAGTCTATGCCGGTAAAGAATCCATTTGGCGAAAGTACGCGTCGAGTCACTTAGCTTGCCGGTACATCACGGCGTTTGAGTCCATGTGTCAGGACAAAATATCTGTTCATTACGCTTCGTCCGCGCGATAGGAGGCCACACCGGGGTGTGGTGGAAGGAAGAAAAGGTATCACAGAATTAAGTCTTACGATTCGGCCATTCGTGCTGCTAGTAGCTGGGGACTAGAACAACCTTTCTCAGCGGATGTGCGTTCTGCATCTGGCCAGATCTGGCGTTGAGGACCAAAGGCTCGCTTGTAGAGATTGTTGAAATTAGGATTTGTTACGGAACTGCTTGGTGCAAGACCCCCGGCCATGAAGTGCATAAGATTCCTTGACGTGTCGTCCTGCGTTCAGCATCTTACCCCTATGCTCAGCGGATCCTACGATTTCAAAGTTGGCTTTGTGGCTCAGCCAGCCATTGTACAGCTCCTGGGCCCTATGTCAGAGTGATCACGGGTCAGCCGCGACTATAACCGGTCATCAACCTGAAGCAGGTGCTTGTGTGCTTGCGAGCTTGCGACCGGTGTACCATATGAGAAAGAGGTAAAAACAAAGCATGAGGTATTTGAAAGCGTCGATTTACGCTTTGGGCGGAGCGGTTCTGGGGTTTTGTGCTTGTCCAGACAACAATGCACGAATGCATACTCCGGATCAGCTTTATACTAATGGAGCGCAGTTGCTTTTTTACAACGCCTGCAGCCAGCCTGTATCTAAATCGTTGAGAATTTGGCGGATTTGCTCTAAAGACGGCGCTGGCAGCACCATCGCTCGTCTTTTCAGATTTCAGTGTGCCACAGTGTTCCAGGTAGGTCTTGCCGATGACAGGGCTAGAAATCTGTGTTCCATTCTAGCTACCAATGTTTCTCGCTTCGTCACTGTGAATAAACTTGTTAGGATTCAGGATCAACGTGTAGTGGAAGAGATCCAGGGACTTGATCTTTAAATCGAAGTTCGTTCCAGCTACATACAGATCCGCTGATTCCGCTCTCAGTCTTGCATCTATGATCGCTCTCGGTCATGATCAGATCCCCAGCGCAGACATTACAGCGAAATATGCCATCGCTACTCTTGCGAGGAGGGCTAGCGTGGGAGTGCAACAGAAACAAAATTATTGACTTCCTCTCCTGCATGGCTCTGTCGGCTTGCTTCGTTGTCAAGCTACTCCGCATTCACGATTTGCGCCGCGGCCTAGTACCTGTATGATACCACGCCCTGTCTTGATCCAAGGTTCGTCATCCGCCCTCAGACCGTCTTAGCACGCCAGGTTTTTACGGCTTACCGCACTCTCGCACCTCATGTTTGCCAAATTGGATAGGGTTTCAACTCTTGCGTTTCTTTCAAGCTGATTGAAGCCGATGGTTAGCTTCGCAGGCGTCAATTCTTCCGCTGCCTCGCCTTCCTTTTCCTCAGATAGTATTTAGACGGGTGGGGCTTTGTCACAAGTTTTGGGTCCTCCTGCTTCTTAAGATGTGTCCTCGTACGCGATGGAGTAGTGACTGTGGCGACCTGATCGGATGCCGCAAAGGCCCAAGAGGGAGTGCCGTCCGACATGGCGACGTCTTTGTCGTCATCTTCAGCTTTCCCTACCGGCGATGCTACTATCGGCCTGGACGTTGAACGAGCAACCGAATCAGGCTCGGGATCGGGCGACTCGACGGCAGCAGGGTAGACAGAGCTTTGACACTGACAAATCTGCACTTGCTCCAAATCCTGTTTGACTTCGGCCCTCAACCCTGCGAAATGCTGATCCAACTTCTTCTCAATGTCGGCCAAAATTTTTCTGCAATGTGAGCTAAGCTGTGGCTCCAGTGCACTTGTTATATGCTGGGATACGCGTTCGATATCATTGCTCGTAACACCGCTACAGCTCTCCCGACCCGGAGTTTCGCCGTGTGGCCGCTGAACGCGCGAAGGAGGAAGGCTGCGCGGCGGTTGTGGGTGGATGTCGCCTGGCGCGCACGTGCGTTGCTGAGGTAATGGTGGAGGGGGCATAGCAGCCCAAGACGTCGGATCAGGCGATGGGGTCGCGATGCGGGGCGGGTCCTGCCGGCTGGAACGCTGCGGGGGTGGGCGGGCTTGAGGCCAGTGGTGAGAAAGATACTGACCGTACCTCTCTTGGGCCGGACCGTGGGCGTTTGGAACGGACGGCCGCTGCTGTGGCAGCCCGGTGTCCACCCGCAGGCCGTGCGGGCGTCGGTTATACACATGGGGATTCGTCGAATTCATCTGCGCAAGTATGCGGGCCACAGGCTCACGAGGTCAGGCCTTGGCGAGGGCGTGCTCATACGATGGCCTCACGTTGCGGCGGGCACCACTTTCTATGGGGTACGAAGAGCGGGTGGTAAATTGCCATTCCCAAACAGATGGTAAGCCCGGCTAGGAAAGATGCTTACTGTTGGATACGGGTAACTAAGCTAGCAAAAGCACTTCTGGCCCTCTTCGACATCCCCTTCCACCTTGATAAGCTTCCCCCCCTGCGGGCTGACATTTTCCTGTGCCGTACGTAATTGACCCGCTTCGTATGCCCTACCTGCCCTTATTGCTCTCATCGAGCTCGGGGCCCCGTTGCTGCGTTATTCTTTGCACTGCGTTGCACTGAGCTGCAAGAGCAAGCCTTCTCGAGAGAGTACTTGACCGCAAAAAGATACCATGAGCCACAACGAATATTGCATATGACATTGTATGCTAGAGAATACGCTGAGTAACGGCAGCGAAAGGGCATCGGCCTATCCGTGTGAGCACCATCTTGCTACGTCGATAGGAAGCCATCTATTAGTCGCCCGGCAGTTCTGCCTCATTTTAGACCCCGCAAGGCTTGATTTAACGTAATGATGTCTATTGGGAGCTTCGGGAGAGCCTGAGAAAGAAGGACGGCGTTGTCATCGTTTCCGGTGTCTTCAGTTTCAATGGTGTTGTTGGCGATAATGTATCTATGCGACCCTTAGCAAGCTTCATAACGCCTTTGAATGGATAATGGCATACACCGTGTAACCCAGATCAAACAGACGATATGCAGTGCTTGCCACCGCGCCCCCTGTTCTGATTCCCGATAGCACAACCGTGTCTATACTCTGGGCGAGCAGAATCTGCTCAAGGGAATTGCTGGTCCCAGCAGAGTAGCCAGTCTTTTGAAGCACAACGTCGCCTGCTTCAGGCTTGACATGGAACGAGGGGTAGATCATGGTCTTGACGTCCTCTGCGGTTCCGATCTTGCCAGCCGGCCCTCGAAAAGGACTATCTGGTCCCAGCTCTGGTTGCCATGCTGAACTAAAATATGGGCGCGTGAATATAATCAAGGGAGATTCAAGATCGTGCAATGCCTCTATCCAGCACTTCACGCTAGAAATCCATTCTCGCCCTTCATGACGCATCGCAACAGGCTCAACGAATGCGTTGACAGGGTCTAGGTTGAGGAAAGCTAATCTGCCGTCGAAAACAAGGTCGTTGTTGGTGACAGTCGACGGGATGCACGTCGGGTGGCAAGTGTAGCTGGTGTTGAGCGGTGCAAGACCAGCGCCCAGCAGTAGACCGTACTGAACCGAGAGGAACATGAGGAGCCGTGAGTTTCTGTGGACGGATGCCAAATTTGCGGGCGAAAGAAAAGACAGAAGACCACGGATTTGGGATGTGCTATCCGGCCGAACAATTCGAAAGAAGGCTTTCAACGACGCAGCCGCAAGCTGAGACTTTTTTCAAAGAAGTAATCTAATGATTACGAAATGGGTCCTCCATTCGACGGTCTCTCACGGCCGCTCAAGGCAAAGCGCTGTACCACCCCTTTTCATCCATCAAAAGATGCCTAAGTTCGCGGTGGTCGTACTGAAACCCGGACGTCTTCTTTGGAGACCAGGTAGCCAAAGCTCTTGCAGCTGTACCCGCCAAGAGCACTTGTCGCACTCTCGATTCTGTAGCGGTGAACTTATAGGTAGATGAACACCTTCCAAATCCGACTCGTACTGTCGTCTATCAAACTTCGCCCACAGGGCCTCAAAGTGCCACAGACGCCAACACCTTCTCTCGACGGTTGGAATTCCTCTAACTACCAGACTAAGGCACCGATGATCAAAGCAAGATTGGGCGTGCTTACTAAAGCTGGCGCTGCATCCAGAAGTAATGAGTTCCGACGGTTTCATAGTGGTATTCAGCGGATGTAATCAGGCTTCGATGGTACGCAGTCATTTTGACCCCCGACAGTGGTTGGCATGAATTGCGCATGTCTCACCTTGATATGGGAAAGGACATGTAGGCCCTTGGCAAGATCTACTTGTCCGTGTGTCAAGTGTAAGAAATCGAACTGCTTGCAACGTGCCGTTGAAAAGGTCCGGTTAGGGACTTAGGAGAAGCAGGGGATGTAAACGGTAAGAGGAGGAGTGTAATATGTGAGACGAGTGAGTACCTTATATACGCAATGTTCTTATCAGGTCCGCAAAATTGAGACAACTTCGTTTATATTCAAGAATAATGTCAGCCCGAAAGACTGCAATAGCTCTCCGCGACTACTCTGAAGTGCTTACTAACGAGGAAAGACGCTGCTATCTTGAAGATATTCTGGCTATACCTAGTATAGTGGACGGGAAGCACATCCGCCGCAGCGCCAGACTAGCAAAAATCCAACGATCCGACATGAACAACGAACATAGGCAGTAGATGAATGCTATTAGCATGTAGGTACACATCAATTGAATGTAGAATCTAGCACTAGACTAATCATCGCATACGTCTACTATTTTCACAGCAAAGATATGAGTTTTAAAGCCTCGCCAAGTGGCTTACTTGTCGTGACATTTGCAGAACATCTGCAAACTTTACTATTTAAAAGACGATATAGAGATCCTTTCCGCAGCGTAAGGGCATGGCTTGCAGGGAGACGCTATATGGCGAGTGAGCATCGCAATACAGTCAGACAAGCATTCTCGCGATAATTCCTTACTGCACATTATGTTACCTCCTGATAGTGAAGCGTATTTGCCATTGATAAGTGAGCTTGCAATTGATGTTTCAGCTTGACTCAAACATTATTCATTTGCTGGTTGGGAGAGGCAGAGGAAACGGGTGTCCTGTTGAGGTGGGGACCATCACGTTTGCTAAATGCACCGGCAGAGGCCTCTTCGGCAAGCCCACGACTCATCTCGTGATCTCGCAAGTCACGCTGCGGTTTTCGATGCCAATTTCGTTCCTATTAGAATGCTTTCCGGGAGACCAAAAGGGTCGGTCATACATTTCAACATTGTCCGTGCTTTTGGAAGTCAGGTCTAAGCAAGTTACGTGAATGAAAAGGTCATCCCTCATCAATTCCGCGCATAGTTTAACGAGAAACGATTTTGTTACTTCTAGCTAGCGTGCAATACAAAAGGACACGACCTTACGACTTCTTAAAACCAAGCTTATGGAACATTTACCACTCTATCTTACGTAGACGTCTAAATAGAATAAAGTACATAAATGAAGAGCTATAGGCACTTAATATGCATACTCTATATAAGGCTCTCGAAGAGCAAGGTGTCTTATAGATACCTACTAACAAATGTAAGAGTACCTACTTCTTAGATGTAAAGTTCCTAATTCCGTTTCCTCTTTTTTAAATTTATCCAAAAGTTTAATTTACTCTTAGTTGCTAGGGTTATAAGAGAACCGATAGCTATTACTATAAGAAATAATAGGCTATTCTAACTATAAGGGTAAAGACCTAGTCGCGCGCTTCAATTAATAAATAGTATAGTACAGAGGTATACTTTATAAGCTAAGCCGACAAACTCGATCTAGTCTCTATACCATGTAGTTATGCACTAACAGCGCATTCTTTTTACTATATGCCACGAATAATCGCCTACATACATAGCTACGGACCATTAGGATTGTCCGACTCGTATGTCGGTGCACTATATACGACTCGAACCTGCTGTTTGACCCAGACATTTTTGGTACGTGGAAGGGTCTTATTAGCATAGATTAGCAGCATTCGGAGCCCTCTATATGTGGTGTTCTAGGACCCATGGATTAATCCTAGTGCATGGCGAGAAGAAGCACGTACCAACCCCGTTACAGTAGCTGCTAACAGGAACGACATTGTTTACGTAAAGAGAGCCTTGCGAGAGCCTCGCGCTCTGAAGAAAGGCCACGTTTGTAACAGGGCATCATAACCCTCAGAGTCTCGCGGCGCCAACGTATAGTGGAGACAAGGAGAGTTTAAAAAGTCCATGGAGCAAGCTGCAGTATGGTCGCCATTTCTTGTCCTAGTCGAAGTCTGCACATCCTGGATGGTAAAAACCAGATCATTTAGAAATATGACCTTGTCAAACACCTCGCCGAACTCTCGCAATTCCCCCCGCGTTGAGATACATCCTCTTTTAGCCGCGGGCCTGCTGCTCTCATCTAAGTGCGTCGTCGGGTCCAGTATGATCCGCGTTTAAACGTGAAGTCTGTCCAGCTGGACATCTAAATCCTTGAGCGCGTCTTTCGAGCAGTCCTAGCCGCCACTTTCTTGAATCCTGATGTGGACCTGTTGAGTTCTGAGCTTCCTCACGAGGTCCAGGACTGCAGGCATGCAATTGCTCCTCAGGATTGCCCCATTGTTCCAATGGTTACTTGCGATGTAAAGCCTTCCGCTCCCTGCCGGCACTGACGATGGCAGGAGCTGGCGGGTCAACGCCGATCGAATACAGGCGGCCTCAACCATAGTCCAAACGAGAATGCCGAGCAGAATGACGCGAAAGGGTCTTATGAGACTCATGGATCGCTGCCTCCACATCATCACGCTTTGGGTCAATCAATCTTACGATGCATTCTGTACAGATGGAAGAAAAGTCTTTGTTTTGCGCGGATGAGTCAGCAGCGGCAGCGTCGAAAGGGCATACTCTCGGCAGGATGCGCACTAGCGACATGCGTAAATGGGCGTTTGACGCTCTGGCTAAAAGGCCGAGGCACTAGGTCGGTGGACCTAAGGCCAATCAGAATCCTGGAACAAGAGCGCTAGGTAAGCATCAGAATCGGCCGGTCGGGGGCGATAATATCTACTTCGATGAGCACAATACGTCGATTGTTATATCCCAGTTAGCATCGCTCAATTCAGACCAATTCCGTCGACGAATCGAAGATGTCGGAGGATAACCAAGATTCCGCCGTGCCACCGAACACTCTTGAACCTAATTCGTTCAACACCCTTGAGATTCTGGACAATGTCAAGGACAAAATTTCGCTTCATGGACTCGAAGATATCTTGCGACCCCGTACGCATCCAATAAGTCCCCAAGAAGCTTCACGGAGCCGCACGCTGCAAGACACGAAGGCCGTTGCCCTCGTGTTGTCTTAAGCACACTTTCCTATTGCAAACGATCTGAGGACATCCGACATCGACCAAAAACTGTCTACCGAGAGCTTGGACCACTCATCAGCTTCAAACTTTCATTTCCCGTTTCCGGTGATGATAAATTGTATTGGATCGAAAGAAGCCGCCGATGGACGGAGCTACTGGCAATAAGACAACGGCAGTTCTCTCCCCTTTGAGCTCGACGGTAAACGAGTACACCCAGGCTAGGGACTATCTCGGAAGGGCCGTCCTCGAAAACGCAGACGTAAGGCATGTGGTCCTAGTCGGGAGAAGAAATTCAAGTGTTCTTGCATTTAACGCAATATCAGAGCGTTGGAGAACCTTTCAACGTCGCAACAAGGAGATTTGATCGGATGATTAACGGCTGTCATGCCTCAGTAGAACTTCGATCTAGCCTTATATGGGGACATGATGACAAGAGTTTGAGTCTATTCGAAAGCGTGCTGTACATAGGAACTTTACTCGTCCTCTTCGACAGGCACGAGCGCTCGGTTTAGGACACTTAGTCGAAGGAGCCTGCCTAAGAGGGTTATTGTCGCTTGTTCTTTCAGAGCATATTACAGAATGGCAATGACTGTTACAGACTGTTACAGAGTGTTACCCTCTTGTTCATGTTCAATGTGGCGAGCAAGTGTGTTCTCAACACGCCCGTCAAAATCACTTTGTGTGTGTGTGAATTGCTTTGTTGGGTGTTTAGAGAGTCCGCAATAGACATCCATCCTTGCATTTTCTAGTCAACCCGAAAGATTTACATTGAAGCTATCGACGTTCTGTACGGTCAGAATTTCTTCTACATCAACCCTGTAACGGGGCTGGAAGCCTCTGAATCAACTGAAAGTTGCTTAGCATGTTGTACACAAAATCGAACGTTGCCAGAAGATACCTCGGAGCTAAGCTCGTTAGACCGGGGTTGGACAAACAGCACTCGCCTGGTTCGACGACTAATAGTGCTAGTATCACCGTAAACCTTAATGGAGTGGAACAGCATGCTCAAACGGCAGCAAACATCACAGCTTCTGTAGTGTCCCCATGCATGGCATCACCTGCTTACGCCGTCTCTTAATTTGCATCTGACTGTTCCTTACCGTGGACAATGAAGTTTGATGGATCATCGACAGGCAGCCAACGAGGACAACTGGTACGCTATGGCGTTTCGATATGAGACTGCACATGCACAAGAGTGGCGTGCTTATGCCAAACGAGACCTAGATTTATGCATGACCGGCTTAATCTCCTATGCCCTTCGGAACCCCACTCACGTTCTTCTGTGCGGGCATGCAACAGCCCCGGTATACTACCAAACAAGACCGACTCCGCGAGCTCGCTGGTTAGCGCAAATTCTGGCCAAAGGTACAATTTACCCCAAGCGTGTCCCCTGCACGGACATCTGCGAAGACTTGGTAGAGCACTTGCCTTACTTCACTCGGAATCATTTCAAATTTGAATCGTCTGCGCGGATGGACCTTTTGGCTCGATCGCCAGTGTCGCACTCTATCCAAAACCTTCTAACAGGCAAAATTCGCGGCTGTTAAAACACTCGGCTCCGAGGCTTTACGAAGCTAGGGCGAAGAGTCAAAGAAACTGTACAAGGCAAGCCCGAATGAAGCTAGTCCGTATTCCAAAGCGTTCAATTTTTCCGACCTCTTCATAAACTTTTTCATTGCGGTTATTTACCATGCCGGACACAATCTTCGAAGATGCGTCAGCCCGTGAAGCTCGATCGCCACCTTATCATATGAAAGGCTGCCCCAGCTGGGCGAAAGTTAGTGAGGGCTTTGAGATTGTCATGGTACCTCTAGGAAGATGCAAGGCGACAGAGCGGACTCATGAAATTTGCAAATGGTTTGTTGAATCAATCTCACCGCTATGTCTGCAACATCTACATGCCCATCATCGCCACTATCCCCCTGCAGCTGAACAGCGTTGGTGTTCAGACGAGAATCCTCATTGCTGAACGGGTTTGGCCGTATAATGTGTATTTGCGTGAAGTTAGTACCATTTGCGCGTGGATGTTGAGTAAAATTGAGAGATTCTCTCGAGCTATTAGAGAGTCGTCTGGCAAAGATGACACATTCATCGCAAGATGCAAATGCTCATAACTTCAGCAGCGAGCAATGTCTTGTCACTAAGCAGATGTGGCATAGGGCCAGAAACAATGCCGATGCTGGAGTTGCGCGAACTCGATCTTCTCAGCATTTGCGGTGCGGTCGGAATGAACCAGTGGCACAAAGTCGTTGCTTGTCGCTATCTCCTATCCGAGGCGAATCTTCCATAGTGCTGAAAATAATGCTGAGCTCGTTGCTGACGGAGACTGATACTGGCGAAGTCGGTCACAAAGGCTTCGAGCGCTGCTGTTCAGCAGCGACATCGATGCAGCTTTGTTTACAAATGCTAACGCACATAACGTATTTTCGATGGTGATGATGATGATGATGATGATGATGATGATGATTACGCCGCTCGATATCCGCAAGGTCAGTGATTATGCGCAGAGTAAGCCGCATTGGACTTTAGCTGGAGGGTGCTTATAGTTCTTGTGGATCGAACAGCTAGCAATTCGACTATTAAAAAGCACAGCAGGCGCCCAGAAAAATGATAATCATAATTACAGTCCGTACTTAACATTTGGTCTTCCTCCTCTTCGGGTCGAGATGGACCTTCCGTCAGGGAATCGAGCCGTGGAACAGAGGTGCGTAACGTCAGCTACTGAGGTGTTTCCGTTGCCTATAAGTAACAACACCGGCTTTAGTATGTCGAATGAAGATGATTGGCTCCGTAACGCTCTTCAAAGCCTACCTGCTTTTGCCGGACGAGAGCGTGTCGAGCAGGAGCGGATACTAAGGCAGACGTGGCAAATCTGAAAACACCTCCTCCATGTCACTTGTATCACTCGCCCAAATTCAAGTGGCGTCCGCGACTGTCACGCTGAGTGGACAAACACTGGTGAACCACATAGTAGACAAAACGGGAATGATTGCAATATACAACACGATTCTTCACAATCTCACAGTTCGCGATCAATTAACACAAGATGGCGGGAAGCTTGATTTTTAAGGCGGTCTCTGCTATTGCGCGACTTTTTGTATCCGTTAGTGATCTTGAGTCGTGGTGTTGACAACGGCATGAGATTTCTCCAGACACAAAAAATGTAGATCTCTCTTCTCAGTCTTCTCCCTTCTTTTCACTGTTGGCAAGCAACAATTATCGGACCTCATTATCTGACTGTTTTCCCTTGGCGTAACTTCTTGGAAAGGGCGTCATGAAGATCTTGTAACGCAATCGAGACGAGCAAAGTACCGTTGCATGATTATGCAATGGCTGATTTGGTAACAGAAGCTTTCACAGACAGTGAAACCATGTGGGCGGATCGGTAATAGCCGTTGCTGGTCGTCCGAGGTGAGAGGGTTATAAATCTTACCGACAGGCGTCTCTCCAGCAAGCTCGACCTCGGGAGTCTCTTTCTCTGACGCCAACGTCATGCGGTCATTTGTGAAAGAAAACCTTGAAGTTGAATCCATTAAAAAGCAAATAACCCAAGGTAATCAGAAAGCCCAAGATTGCATTCGGACTAGTGAGGGCTGAGGGATGAGCAAAGAGTAGCTTGGAGTCGTCTCGAAATGACAACTGCGTGCTACCAAAATTGATTTTCCATGTGCACTGACCTATGTCGAAATGGAACAAACCTCTGACAGTCTGTCACTGGATGCACGTTCCTCCGGCACATTGAAGCCGCATAACAACCCCGGCCAAGGTATGGGCGTTTCAGTGAATTTTCGGAAGGAAGGCGAGCGTATCCGTATTATCCAATGTTTTCCTTCTCTTCTTTTCTCTCACGAGCGGCTGAAAGTTTAGAGGCCTGTATCAACTGCTGGGTAGATCTGGGCCAGGATCTTGAGTTAGGCTATTTGCACCTTAGCGACGGGTCGGAACACTAAGCGATGGTCGACAGCGTCTATTTGGATGCATGTCGCCCAGGTGAGGGAGGCGAGAACTGTGCTGGAAAGCAGGAACTGAACGTGCAGTTGATTCCTCGTAGTGGCTAGTATGAACTGCATGCATCTTAACTTATTGTAGACGAGCCTATGTGGATTTTCAGCAAAGCGTGATTTCCCACACGACAAGAATGAGACATTCAACTGCTGACAATAATGTGTTCTGCCGGTGAAGATCTTCACCAAACGATTGACGGCAGGCAATGATGTCATGGAAAAGTAAAAGAAATCAAAAGAAAAGTATGACACAAGGCGAGACGACTATATATGCTGGGTCCGAACGAGCCCGCTCATGGGAGAACATCTTGCTTGTGTGAGAGAACGATGGCACCTCGAAAGACTGCTATAGCCCTTACAGATTACTCTGATTCTCTAACCAACGGGGAAAGGCGCTGTTATCTCGAAAGAATTCTGGCAATACCAAAATTAGTGGACGGGAGGCAAGTCCGGCGCAGTGCTCGACTAGCAAGAATGGGACAATTCAACATGAAAGGCATAGGCAAAAGAGAAGTGCGATCAGCCTGTGGGTACACCGACAATCCAGCCTTTATTTCGCACCGACCTAATCGCAGCGTATGTGTGTATAAATAGCGAAACGATGAAATAAGAAGCTTCCATGTGTTGAAGGAGCTTTCCAAAAGCCGAGTAGCTTCCGTTTGGTTTTCATATTATACCTTTCGATCAACAAGGATCTAGCAGCTCGTCGGCAAGATGAAGATTAGAAGCATCTTGAGAACGCCGGCAGGTGCTCAAGCCGTCGGAATATGTTTGAATGGATGCCATGAAAGCTTGTACCCACTATTAGAAGTATCCCACCTCGCCACTTTCCATCTTGGTGGTTTCGAACTATTATGGCGATACAGCTTTATGCTTCTTAAGGGCTTGTCGTCACACGTAGCTGCAGGAAACCTCTTCTAGCTTTTGAGGTCACTGAGATTATTGGGACAAGGACTATTTCGCTCCACGGCGAGAAAGTAAGCCATGACAGAATCATTCCGTACCAGCTTTTGGGCATTCTATTCTGGCAGACTTTAGGTTTCCATTTTTAGGAACGACACTATGCAATAATTTTGGTGGGTCACATTTGTCGTTTCTGCGTACCAAATTCGTTCTACAGAACATGTAAGTGTGAAATCCAGAGGAAAAGTTGCTAAGATCAAGGTGATATACATAAATGATAAGGCGATGTTACCATATCGATGTTGTCGCATGTGCAGCCGAGTCAAATTACCCTCAACCCTTCACCTAACCCGTGAGGCTTGATCGAGGTTTGGTATTTTATCTAATATCATTATGGGACGTATATGCAAGAAGACAGAAGAAGAAAAACGAGCGAACAACCGCAACTCCCAGCGCAGTTTTAGGGAGAGGTCCAAGCTAATGCAGCAAAAGAACCGAGAGAGAATGGATAGTCTCGAGGCTCAGAACCGCGATCTCAGCGCCGGAAATGAAATTCTTCAAGGCGAGAACCAGGCACTTAAGAGTCACATTCAGACATTGGAGCAAACCATACAGCAATTACAGCTGCAACCGTTGGCTTCGTCACCACCAGATCAGTCTTTAGCTCGGCGCGATAATGCTGCTAACCTCGACCATCTCACGCAAGACCGCCACGGATCCGAACCGCTCAATCTTGAATTTGATACGAATGAGCAGAATCATAATGCGGGGCCGCCATCAGATGGCTTCGATCTCTTTACGCCCTTTCCAGATTTGGGTCAGATGCGATGCGAAGACTTCGACGCAGAAACGTCTGATCCATTTCGTACAGGCCTCAGCCCTGGGTCCCATGGCACGCCGTTACCTGACATTTGGAATGTCGAAACGGATTTTGGAGCCGATCCCGCCTACAATGCTTCGAACTCCAACCTCGAATTACCAGTTGATAGTACGTGCGACACCCTCGCCACTGTCAATCCAGCGCAAGCAGAAGCTCCTTCTGACGCGATCGCATCGTCCTTGCAAGTCTCGAAGGACAGTACAGAATGTTCAGCACAGCAAATGCTCCAAGATGTAGGAGAGTCAAGATTTCTTCCTTCCACTCAAGAGCTTCACCCGAAGAACTTTTCCAACCCTGAAACGATCGTTCCTTTTAGTTCCTTCGGACAGTCTCTTTTGCCCTCCAGGTTTCCTTCTTCATGCCTCGATTCAACAAGGTTCCCTTTCTTTTATCCGTCATTCAATGCCGAGTACAGTGGCCGCGTCGAAGCCGCTCACTATTTACGGCATGCTGCGTGGCTACTGTCGGGCCCCTGCACGGACCAAAATCCCGCTTTCGCTTTCCCGGACAGGCGCGGGTGGCCCCATAGCGGCTACTAAATGTGCACAGTGTCGCTGGGACGATGAAAGTGTTGCAGCCTAGAGTCTAAAGCCTGCACATGTGCAACGTCTTCGATCTCCATTCGTTCCCTGTCTGGACACAGCCGCTTGATAGGGGAACCGCGTTCGATCGCTGTACTGACTACAGTATGAGAAGAGGATCAACCGACACATCAATCACTTTTCTAGGACGATTGAACAGCCCAAACAAACGTAGGAAGACCGCTCGGCCTTACAGAAGTCACGGTCAAAGTCATTAGCAGTGTGCATTGGAGGCCAAGCTTCGTAAAACCCCCCCGTCGATTTATGTAAAGTCATTACCGTACGTTAGCGATATCAATGGCGAAGCCTTGTCTTGTTACAGACCTCAGATTCCACCCAAAGTTACCGGGGGGGCCGGTTCTTTTTTTCATTTCGGTTTTGCTCCTTTCCCTGTGTATTTGACGTTGTTTATGGATTCTTAGCCTTTCGACCTTCAAGCGCTAGGGAAGCGACTCCCCCCCGCGGGAAGATGAAAGGGTAGGACTCTGCAAATTTTTGATCCTCTACCTGTAGGGTCCAGCGCTAGGAAACGTAGGAAAAGATGCATCAGAGTTAAAGATAGACAGAACGGCGGACATTCGACTTAAGCGCCTACTTACTTCTGTAAATGCGCGTGATCGAGGATGAGGCGCAAGAACCCATGGCTAATGTCACGCAAATCGGTTTTGGGATGCCCACGTTCTCGCCGTTTAACGCCCTGGCGCAGATTATACATACAAGCCTAGAGGAGATACAGGTAAGACTAGAGAATTTGTCGAGACCCTTTTGCCCATTGCTTAGTAAATTGTAGAGCCGATGCTAGATATTATTAATCGCTCGATTTAGCGAAGCATAGTCGGATACCAACTAAGGAAGAGCGTAGTGTTGCCCATTAACGCGAGTCATTACGGTTGTTAAAGAGTCCGCGCACTAGCAGCGATCACGAATGATAACTCGCAGAGCAAGCAGAACTATAAGATCTTCTCTCGATTGGACTTCGAAGCACCTCGATGGACGTAATCTCGTAACGCGGATGCCTCTCGCTTACTATAACTAGTATCGCCGTCGTGCGTAGTAGAGTAAGGAGTGTAAAAGACCATGGTATTTTCACGCTCGCAATGTTGGCATCATCGTTAACATAATGATTAGTTTGAGGGGACTGGCTTGAAGTGTAAAGATCGCGTCGATGGACGTCAACGACACGAGCGCCTTTTGATATTTGCTTCTCGCTGCGTTGAAGCCAACCGTCTTTCCAATGTTAGCCCATGATGTTTGTGCGTAGCAACTAGTATTGAACTTCCATTGTTGAAGCATCCTATCCAGCTCACGTCTCTTCAAAACTGCCAAGCCGTCTTTGATTACTGGAACTTTTCCGCGGCGGTAGTGGTAGACCAGCAATCTCTCATCAAATCCCATGATGCGTATAACGGAATTTCACGACGAGTTGTCTTCCAATGATCCGTGCTGGAAGAGGTGTGGAAGATATGCGTCTGGGTCTCTAGTAAATGCGTGACCCCATCATTAGCCCCTCTATCCAACAGGAAGATGGTGAGACAACATCGTCATACTGATATTCGTAGGCGATGTAGGAACATAGAAAATTTACGGATCATAAAGACATCTTACATAACAATGTAAGCAATTTAGACTCATCAGATTACCATGGGCACGTTGCTACGCCGGGGCTGTGACTTGCAACAATTGTGTGGTCACTCTTAATCTGAAAGCTTTTCTAAGGGTTTCCGGGTCCACAGCCTCATATGTAGCCCTTAGAAGGGGCTGTATCTGTTCGACAGAGGACACAAAGCGGGTGCAGCAGCATTTCCGTTTGGATAACATTTACTCACTGGCCAACTGTTGGACGGGATGCTGGGTTTAACATCCCATCGATACCCCTGTGGACGACTTGAGGACGTCATTGAGGATGCGTTAGAGTCTTGTACCTCATGCATCGAAGACAGACTGATGGCCTACGAAGTTGGAAGGACTTGAGCGAAGCCGCTACAATCTTGGATCACGAACACGCCATCGAAGCTAAGGAGGTAATTTGCCATTGTAGCGATAAACGCGGGAATGTAGTGCGTGCTTTGACAGCATTCTAACAGTAATATCATAGTAGCCATGTTGCATTGGAGAGGCGCCTAGCGGGTATTTGTCTGGGCATTCGGGATTGAGTAGACAACGGTTTCTGCTTGAAGGCAAAGTTGCAATCAATACTACTATGGTCAAGGTTGACGAAATCACGACATCACATGCTTCAAAAAGCCTTTCTCTCTTCGTTGATAAGTTCATCTGTATTTATCGGATAATCGTGGACGTGCATGCAACTAGTGCAGGTTGATCTGTTCCGAGCGGGGTACAAGGTTAAGTAGCTTTAGTATAACTTGTGCCGGCCACGAAAGAAGCCCATTGATCCCGTAGCGCTACCTGAATTCCCGTCGCAGCCCTTCCAGTCCACAACGCATATTTGGGAGCGTCACATACATGAAAAATGCAGTACTTGCAGAGAGCTATACGGCAATTCCTTCGGACCGCACAAAGCTAGCCGAGCGAGTCGCACTCATTTTGAGTGCGACATCGATGGGTCTTCGCACTTGACGCAGGCTATTAGCGAGCCCGAGAGCTGATCTCCGCTCCATTCACCAACGAATGACTGACGGCATGTGGGCACACACTTGTTAAGGCCTCTGTTAGATGCGTATTCGCCATGCTTCAATTACTTTCGAGCTTATTTGAAGAGACAAGGCCTTTGCGCGCCGCGCTCACGTCAAGTCAGGTGTCAATGAATGTCAAGGCAGCAACGAGTCGTCTGACACTGCAGTATCTGTGATTTCGGAGGCGGACGGATACCACTCTTCATTTTCTTTTCTTTCGCATTCAAAATTTCTAGATTGGATACACGCCGTTGAAGATCCCAAGTTGCAGTCACGCAATCGATCCAGCCATTGAAAATGTCAAAAGCCATCGAGGCATTTTTTGCCAACAAGCTCACACCGGGTAACCTCGCTAAAGCTGCGACGACCAAAACGTGCACGCCGGGGCGCCGGGTCGCACCCGTGGATAAGCGTGAGGATGCAGACGCTCAAAAAGATAGGCGACAAGCAGAGCTTTGTGCTTCAAGTCAACTCTCAAGCCAAGAACACCGCCTTGAAAGAGTTTGTGGCTAGGAACCGCCGCGGCACGCACGCCCAAATTGCGGTCGTTTCCTTCGATACAAAAGCTGCGGACCCGGAACAAGAAGCGAAGAGGGTTGTGGATGAGATGAAGGCCCAATCGAAGAGCAAGCTCGAATAGACTCGGGTTTTCTGTGACAATAAATAGTGGGGGACTCTGCAATCGTTGGGAGATGTAGCTGCTTGATCTATGTGTGGTCCATGGTGCAATACTGCGATTTTAATATGGACCACTGATCTAGTATGCATCGCAGAGTAAATGGTGCACACGGTTTGCCTAGTCAAAAAGGTTCGTTTGAGAGAGCGCAATCACGGTGCAATTGGAAGGCTGTTAGAAACAGCTACACATGGTGTTTGAGCGCTTCCACACTGCCGAGTCGATCAACAGCTGGCTCTACGCCTCTTATCATCAGACTCATCATCAGACTGATCTGATGATAAGAGCTATGGCTGATTTGGCCATCTCCGTACATGAATTTCTTGAATCTCTCAGTGCAACGGATTCATCTTTACTGGGTCATTGAGGTTAGCTCTTGTGCGAGTGTACAATGCGTCGCTATAGCTTGTGCCGATGAACAAGGCAGAGCCTGGAGATTCACGGCCTTGCCGTATATGCTTGGATTGTTCGCTTCGCGTACTCCTTCGATGTGTCATGGCGAGACATTACAACGTCATGCGCGCCTCAAAAATCAACTTCGTATATTCAGTGCGTGGTTACGGTCACGAATCCATGAACGAATCGTGGCCCGGACTCTACGCGTCTTTGGCGTGCACACCTTATCTGCCCGGGAATGCGACGTAGAGTATCCACAGGCCAGCTGTACCATCGGACGATCCCATCAGATATTCCTTCCTTGTACGTGTAGAAATTCTCGTCGCTCGACCTCAACTTTTCTGAAGGGTTTCCACCTGTGGATATTAGTAATGAATTCATGAACGACGGCTCGCGTCTCCTATCCTCAGCCGGATTTCCATTCTATAATGTTCGGACGAAAGGCATATCATCCTTTCACTAGGCTCGTATGGGCTCGGGTTGCTCTGCTAGAACGTGCCGGTCTCTGTTCTTGCGATATCCGGCCTTTTCCGTTCTCACTTGGGCTAAGGGCCGTCGGATCGCTTAGCGCACGTTCAAGCTATGCAACAGCTGTTGGAGTCTTCAGCAAGAAGAGCAAAAGCTAGAGTGCATTACTACATAGCTTAGCCAGACAATAGGGCGTAGGAAGGAGGTCATTGCTATTCTAGATGTTGGGGGGGAAGCGCCTTGAGATAATTTGCGATCCATGAACGGCAATCTTACAATCCCTGGGAAGGTTGGGATTGACGGGCCTGTGTCAGTTCTCGCCATGTGCGAATAAACCCAAAAGCGCATCGACATCAGAAGCTCGTTGATCTGCGCGAATCACGCGGCTGCACACAAGCACTGTTCGCTTGATTCATTGCACCCCTGCTTCGCCATATCCCTGCCATTTCATCCCTGCTTCACTAACTTGCTCCGTCGCTGCTTCGCCACCCTATATAATGCCATGTAGCGGTCCTCTTGTCGTAAGGATGTCTCCATTGCCCTCTGTTGCTTCCTGCTCTCCCTCCTCACCCCATTGCGGGTCTTGTTGATTCGTCACCACTGTGTTGCCTCTCAGCTTGAGCGCTGAACGACTATCATTTCAACCTATTCTGGACGTGACTGAGCCTGTCATGTGAGAGCTCTCCACGCTGAGTTTCTTCCGCGCTGAGTTTCTGCTTCTTCGTCTTCCGGTGATCAGGAGTTGCATAGACCGAACGAGCTTCAAAATGGCGGGCGATCTATCTCAAGCGACTCGAGACGACAAGCACGAATGCCAGAGGCCGTACACTCGCCAGCAGACTTCTATTAGCACGACTATTGATTGCGGAGGCTTGAAGCTACCGATGGAGATTACGGTAGATTTGCTTTGCGTTGGGAACTTCCTTGAGTAGGCCTCTTCATCCTCTAATAAATTGGTGGTTCATTGTCAAGAATACGACATTGCAGACGCCGACGTCATCCGGGTAGCACGTAGTGAAGCCTTTCAGACTGCAAAGCACATCGCTGGAGTCTGTGCTTGGACTTTCGAACACACTCCAGTGAAGATTAGCAGAAGTGGTCTTCAGATTCTTAGTGCCCAGAAGTATGCCACTGCACGCACCGCCGCACCGGGCCTTTTCGAGGCGCAGCTTACGGGCGGCTCGTTTCCGCCGGGATTCAATCCTTCCAACAGCCCAGAAGACCGCAGAGCCACAACTAGTTCGCCGAATAGTGGTCTTGGATGTAGTTCCTAAGGAAGATGCCGGATCGTCGATCTTCACCGTTCGCAGAAGCGGAATGAAGAAGCTTGCTCTGATGCTGATGTGCCTACATCTACACCTGCTGAAACGATCACTTTCATACCGACAACAGAGGTCAGCTCAATCGGCAATCGACATCTCCAAAACGCCAACGCTACCTAGGCATTCTCCCTTCTACACGCTCCTCTAGGGCTCAAGTGCGCAAACATCCAGCGATGCCAAGGAAGAGACGCACGGTAGATACAGGGGAGCTCGAAAAAGCCATTGAGGAGAAGGCGAGGAAATCTCGTAACATGATGCTTGTTCTGAAGGAACTGTCTCGGAGTATAAAGATCGTGTTGGTAAATATCAACAATCCGAGCGCCTTTAGGCACTGGCTTCTCACTATATTGAAGCCGGCGGTCTTTGCAATGTTAGTCCATAGTGTACCCGTGTAGTAGGGAGGAAAAAACTTCCGCTGCTGAAGCTTGCTATCAAGCTCGTGTCTCTGCAAAAATGCCAGGCCATCTTTAATCACCGGACGCTTTCCGCGACGGTATTGGTAGACTAGCAAGCTCTTATGAAATCCCATAACGTGTACAACGAAGATCTTCGACAAGCTGTATTACATGGTCAGCGCTAGGAAAGACGTGAGCAATGATACATTTACGTCTGTATTAGTTACGTGGCCTTGTTCTACCCTCTCTACCTAATGGATCGATACTAGGACAGCTTTGTCATAATAGTTCCGTAGAAAGAATAGGGGACAGGTATACATGCCACATGACAGTCTAAGGAAATTGGACTCATGTTTTCGGAGTGACGTGGGGGACAAAGAGGGTCTGCCGACGCAGTCACGGCCGGAATGTCTAGCCATTAGATCATTCGTTTGTGATTTACGGCGCAACCGGCTAGAGAGAGGTACGAGCATTGCCAGCAACGAGTACGTCTACGACTGTTTGTTTGCCAACTCGAGAGAAGGTTGTACGACGCTCCTTCATGTGATTTTTGAGCTGAGACTAACGCCGTCACAGTGCTTTTCATTGGCGTCAGCTTTCACACGAGGTGGCAATGCATCGCTGTAGACCGTGCGCATGAACAAAGTACAACCCGGAGATTCTCGACCGTGCTAAAGCAATGTCAGGCGCGCCTTTCGGGGTACGGTTACATATCCATGAACGAATTCTTTGGTCTGGGCTCTTTGTGTCTCTTTGGCGCGCGCACCATAGCCGTCCGAAAAGGCGAGTAAGGCCATTAGCTACCGTCTGCTTGTGCGTTCTGAGCGCGTTCCCCCTCGTATCACATTCGAACGGAAGGCGCGTATGGGCTCGAAGTGCTGGGCTAGAGCTGGGCGGTTTCTTCGTTTGCGATGTCCGGCCTCGGGGATGAATGTCGTGGCCCAGGATGGTGAAGTTTCTGAGCAGGTCTCGCTTACAGGGGCCGTGCAAAAGAGGTTGCTGCCATTCCGAATGTCCAGGGGGAATCCCTCTTTAGATAATTCGCAATCTATGAACGGCGGTCGTTCACTCCCTGGAAATGTTGAGATGGACAGGCGCAGGTAAGTTCCCAAAAGCGCATCAACATCAAAAGCTCATAGATTCGGGCGAATCAGGCGGCCGGAGACGCGCCACAAGCACTGTTCGCTTGCTTCATTGAATCCCTGCCTCATGAAATCCCTGCTTTACTGTCTCCCTGCGCCTGCTCCGCTGCTTCACTCCTTTAATCCTTCAGTGCTTCACTGCTTCGCCGCTTTGTCACCGTAAATAGACGACGTGTAGCTGTCCTGTTGCCTATAAATTGCTTCAACTGCCTAGTGCTGTTTCCTGCTTCCCCTGAGCTCATTGCTTCGTCACCACTCCAACCGCTCTACAAATTTCACCAGTCGCTTGGGATTTGCGGTCTCCTGGTCCAGCAATTTCGAAGCTGTGTTGCTCTTAGCTTGCGCTTAACGACTATCATCTCGACTCAATCCGGGCGTGGCTTAGCTCTCCACGCTAAGTTACAGTTCCTTCTTCTTCCGGTGACCATGAGTCGCACAGACCGAGCGAGCTTCCACATGACAAACGATCCATTTGAGGCGTCTCGAGATGACAAGTACGAATGTCCGAGGCTGTCCTTTCGCGGGCAGATTTCTGTTGACACCCACATTGATTGCGAGGGCCTAAGGCTACCGATGAAAATCACGGCAAATCCATCCCGCGAAGAGGTGCCTGGGCAGGACTTTTTAACCTTTGCGTTGGAGGTTCAATGTGGAAACCACGGCATTGCAGATGCCGACGTGACCCGGCTAGCACATAGTGAAGCCTTTCAGATTGCAAAGCGCTACGTTCAAGTAAGTGCTTGGAACTTGCAACAGACTGCGGTGAATATCAGCAGAAGTGGCCTTCAAACTCTCAGAGCCCAGAGGCATGCCACTACAGGCGCGCACACCGCCGCACCGGGGCTTTTAAAAGGACAACTTACAGTAAACACTTTGCCGTCGAAGCTCAACCCTCCCAACAGTCCAGAAGACTGCAGAGCCACAATTATTGACTCGGCGAATAGCGGTCTTGAAGGCAGCTCTGATCTTCGCCATTCACAACAGCCTACTGTGGAAGGCTGCTCTGATGCTAATGTGCCTACATCTACATCTGCCGGAACGAGCACCTATATGCAGACAGAGGGGTTCAGCTTAATCGACGACCGGAATCGCAAAATCGCAAACGCTATTTCCCCTTCCAAAACCTCCCCTAAAACTCAAGTGCGCAAACATGTGACGACGCGAATGAAGAGACGCAAAATGGATACAGCGGAGCTCGAAAAGGCCATCGTGATGGAAGCAATTGTTCTCGTGAAGGATTTGTTAGAGGGAGCGCAAATACTCGAAAAGCGACTGAGACGCCCGGCTGCAGCAGAGTTATGGAGCAGCGAGCTTCTTCAACTGAAAAGCACTGGCCACATGGGTTTCCAGGAGCTATTCGACTTTTATACAGACCGAAGTCGAAAACTATCGGGGATGGGAAGCTAACTTTATGGCGCACCTTGCACAAAACATGCTCAAAACCGTAGGCACATCGGCTTGTGAGCGTTCTGCGCTTAGTCGCCAACGCAAGTGGCTAAAAGCCCCATTAAGTTTGGTCAACGCAGCTTACCCTGGTGTTGGGCCAGTGGCTTACAATATCTTCTCAGCTTTGGGTGGTGAGCAGGGACCATGCATAAAGCTTGTATTGCAATGCTAACGAACTTTGCAGCTCAATCGCGATCTTTAGGTCGGGAACGGTGGTATGACAAGACTCACGAAACGGCCATTCGGATCGGAAAAACTGCCTGGGAGATTCTCAATTGTTGGCCCGATCAGACATGGAAGAAATTGCCCAGTGAGAAGGCGATTGTTCCCGGCTCTTTGCTCGCCTCGGAACAGCGAAAGTTGGTCGTTCTAGTCACCTGGTCAGTACGGACTGAGTTAACAGCCATGCAGATGCACGGACCAACTAGTCGTTTCGGTCCTTACGTGGCAGTTGAAAATGGACCTGCGAATAGGGAAGTTGCACACGGAAATACAGCCTCAGCCTCAGCCTCAGCCTCAGCTTCAGTCTCAACGTCAGCCTCAGCGTCAGCAACAGCAGTATCAGCACCAGCACCAGCGTTATCAGCCCCAGCAGCTTTTCTACGATCAACCGCTAGAGCAGATGAGTTCAGACCCTTTCGAGCCTGGGCTGACTATGGTCCAACCGCCGTTCTTTGCAGAATCGACGCACTTGGGAAATTCCTCGAATTTTAGTTGTGTGCCCGAGGGCTGGCGCTGGCCATACTACCAGATTGCAGGCGAAGAAAGTCTACGGCAGTAGTGTATGATGATCTCCCCATGAGGACCTGGGCAGCCTGAACTCTGCTCAGTCTACTCCAACTCCAGAGTGCTTCTTTTGAGCTCACCTTCCTCCGCTGCGGGGAATGCGGACATGCCGGAGTGCGCCGCAAGGTGCGTAGGTGCGCTCACTGTCTGGACTTCTCCCCGGGTTTCTACGATCCTTAATGCTGGGTGATTCGCATAACTGAATTGGCGGGTTGGCATCTGGAAGTGGAGCACTCACGTCCAGGATGGAAGGCCAAGTCGCATGGGGTTCCCGGCCCGCCTGCGGGACCCCTAAGCGTAGTGAAGTACAGTAGATGAATCCTACACGCTAGTAAGCTTGAGGTTACCTGGCGAGCCTGCGCAGATTGAAAATTCGGCTATGAGCGAGCCGGCAGTGTCCCAGCGGGGCAAGATCCCCCTTCTAACATAGTCCAGTCTTTGCTGCAAGGATGCAACCGGTTCGATGCATCCGCCACGGGTGACGCCGGAACAGATCCCGTCCGCTTTGGCCGCGCTTGCTAGCTTCCCCGCTCGGAAGGGTCGTGCACGGCGACTCGCGCAGGGCTCGATGGAGAGAAGCAAGCCTGCGATTCGAGCGGCCTATTCCGGCTTCAAGCGGCTTCTTGATAGTGCGACTTTAAACAGAGCGAGCCCTTGAGTGGGTTAGAAGGGCATCAATCTGTGCACTTCTCCAGCATGTAAAGATCATCATCCATTCTGGCCGTCTCTAATCGCATCTGCCTTGCATTACCTTGCGCTCGACCGAGCACAGTCCAACTTTCGCCGTGCTCGGCATAGTCGTGGAACGGATTCTCAACCCTCGAAATAGAGATGTCTGAGCCAACTACCGATGTTATGTTCGGCCAGTTCAATATACCGGGCGAGGCTCGGAATCGAATCTACGAGGTAGTTCTCAAGCTTCCGCACCCGATTTTCCTCTTCCAAGACGGCCATACCCGGGTCGAGGCTTTTGCACTAGGAAGGCCACGAAATTGGCTCGCGCTACTATACAATTCCCGGCGCATGCACGAAGAGGCCGCTGCTGTACTGTATGGTGTGAACACATTTGTGCTCTTAGATATCGGCATGGGAGGGCCAGAGTTAATCCACACGTTTCTAAACATAATCGGCGATGGGCACGCAAAGATGCTGTCCCACCTGTGCATCACTTTCCCACCCATCCACAGGACATTTGGGGGCTTCGAACCCAGTGCAGACGGTGTAAAAGCATTCGAGCAACTTCGGACTAAATGCTCCAAACTCGAGGTATTAGAGGCTCACCTTGTCGGCCAGCCCGCCATCGACCTGACAGATGTTGACTGTTGTATGCCGGAGTTTATGCCCGACGCATTGACGCATCTTGATTCGCACGTCAAATCATTACCATCGATGCAGAGATTCATCGTAAGGATGTACAGCGGTCGGCCGGCTGCTCGCTACATGGAAGTGATGCAAGATTTCGGTTGGGAGGTTCTTCCAGCGAACAGAGATCGGTGGTAGAGCGCATCAAATGAGCTCTTTTATACAGATGCAGACGAAATCGCCGTCGCTTCCATCCATGTGGCCATTCTATAGGCGCCCTCATGTCAAGAAGCACGACAATCCTGGAGTGGACATTAATTTCCTAACCACGACATGCGTTTCTATGAGGCCATTGCCTGTAACTACGTAGAACTAGTCTACACGTCACTTGAGGTAATTTGAATGCATCAACCGTGAAGTGTGAAGGTGATGGGAAGGAAGGAGGAGAGCGGGGGAGGAAAAATCATTCAGCATATCTGGAGCCAGAATAGACCTGGAGAAAGTGGCCAGTCATATCTTGAGAAAGCTTCGAGAGCGATGCACAAAGAGATGCTTCGTGGCAAGTGCCTCCATTCGATCAAACTTCCAGCAAGGAACCGGCTCATGCCGAATGTGCCCCTAAACCCCTTCCCTCACTGTTCTGTCCTTAGCATCCGCGCGAAGGGTGTGTAGGTGCTGTTGTTTAGGCTCGTTTCATCAACAGAATCAAGTCCGCCGTAGCTTTGTTTACGGGGTGCACTATATCTATCTAGGGCGAATCGCAAGTTCATACGTAGTTGGTATAAGCGGGGTACACAAGTCTCGCTCGTCGAACCCTCCACATCCCACTAGCAATGTTGGTGCGGCTACCGAGTCAAATGGAGACTTGCTCCAAAAAAAAAAAAAAAAAAAAAAAAGAGGGCCAAAAAGTGTTAGTCGTACGCTTTATTACAATCTAGTGTGATGATAGGTCTATCAATTTCGAATGGCCATACTAAAGGATCCATCTTTGTGATTAGTTCGCGGTATAGGGTAGAGTAGCAGCTACCTTACCGAGTACTCTGAAATCACTTAGCTTACCGCTAACCATGCACGTGTTAAACAAAATATAGTAAGCCCTTTCCTAGAGCTTCAAGGCGGGACCTACCTTTTCAGGGTATGCGCTCTCGATACCTGTGTTGCTCTGTCTTGCCTCCCTGTGCAGTCAAGACCGTGGAGATGTCGTGTCACGTAGGTCTCCTAATCTCATAAAAGATGTGCAAGCTGCTCCTGAAAGCTATGCGCTCCTATCGACATATCAGAATAGACTAATTTGATACTTCTGCGTCAGTCCTTTTTTTTTTTTTTTTTTTTTGGGTAGGAAGGATTCTAGTAATTTGACTATTTTGAGTAGTATTTTCTTTTAATTTTTCATTCGAGCAAGATGAAAAATGCTACAGTTCCTCGTGCTGTCGAGTTCGATCGATGTCTAGTGTGCGAGAGGCTTCTTAATTGACTAATGGTACCGGCTTGGTTCTCGAGATGTATGCAAACGCCATATTCAGGCAGGGAGCTAAGTCAACTCTACTGTGTATTATTATCGATTAATTTGATTGAGAAAACAACTGCTCTGCTATGATTGTATTACTTAAACACGCTTTGCAGAGTCTCCACCGTCATTTAGAGGTGCCTGTATTATCTGCAAGCCGTCGGGCATCTACCTTACTTTCTCTGCCAAAGAAGCGACCATGACCGCCCAGTCACCTTGAGCCTTGCGTACAACCCTGTCTAGTCGAAGTCCACTTCCACACAAAAGCGCTTCAAACTCTGTCTCTGTCCTCTCGCAGCCGGACAGCGTCATCATTACAACGTCCATATTAATAGTATTGCTACAAGGGTGCTTCGGTTTGATGTTTTCGGCAATGAACAGCCTGGAGTCCGGAAACATTGCGTTTGCTAGATTGCGTAGGGTGACTGTACAATAGTCGTCGGGCCAGTCATGTAGACATGCTCGAATATAGTACGCTTTTGCTCCTTCGATGGGCTGCGGATCAAAGAAGTTGTGCTCTTGCAGATTGACTCCGATCTCTGGAAGCTTCGAACTGCGCACTGTATTGATCGCGTAATTTAGGTCTTGCAAGTATACGGTCTTCGGGAGAACTGCTCCATTTGCTTCGAGAAAGAGAAGCAAGAAATGTCCATTGCCACCTCCGACGTCTACCAAGGCTGGACGGTCACGCGTGTTTGGCTCTGTGTCCAGTATGTGGGAAGCAATCTCGTCCATCCCAAGATCAAATGGATGAAAATAATCCATGGTGGTAAGGCCATTCAGGAACCTCTCCGCGTGCTGCGTATCGGTCGCCAGAGCGTCAAAGAAGTTGGTGCCCTCGGTCTGAGACCGCATATTGACGACAGTGTTGGAGTCTCGACCAACAGACTGTCTGCTGTGCTTGTAATTGTCGTCTGCGATCAGCCATTTCGTTAGGTAGACCAGGTTTTCATGTCCGTTCTCGAACATTAACATGAAAAAGGAAGCCGAGTCACTTCCCGAACGATAGTCGCGGGACAAGCATGTAGACCAGTACTCCGACCGGTCTACATCAAAACGCAGAAGCTCTGCATACACCAGCTTGCGCAGCAAAGTGTCGAGAAACGAAGGATGCACTCCCGTGCTCTTGGATATCTGTTCGAGGGTCTTCGGTTGATCGTTTTCCGGGTCCCACGCGTCAAAGACTCCGAGCTTGCAACATGCATAAACCACTGGAATCTCGACTATGGAGTGAAGCATGCGCAGAGCATGCGAGTTGGGGCTGCTCGCCATTGCTATCGAGCAGCGTTTGCAGCAGCGTTTGCAGCAGCGTTTGCAGCAGAGAGAAGCCGCAGAGTTCACCGTTGATGGCGCTTTCGATTTTCCATGCATAACGCCTCCATCTTAAGTACTTGTCGCTTATAATATCTATACGATCCGGTGAGGCGGGTCCTCCAGAGACACCACCCCGAGCCCCGTACTGCCGAGATTTCCCGTGCAGTGCTGACACTGTCAAGAGACTATGGGCGCAGATTTGAGGTTTACGAAAAGAAGCGTAAGAACCGATTGCTAGGACCAGAAAATGCTTACATGGGTGACAGAATTTGCAGACTCGCAGAAGTGCGAGCAGTGCTGGCGCGAGCGACGCTAAAATTCAGTGCCTTTTTGGCAAGGAAACCTTTTGCTGTCTGCCGAAGCGTTCTAGGAGTTACATGTACCTGTCTGAGAACTTGCGGTATATCACGGCCAGGCTCAAAAATTCATGTAACGCCCAAGAGCAAAAGTACTGTATAAAGCCCATAGGGTCTTAAGATGAATGGCTTGGTTCCGTTCGGTTGTCCGGACCGCTGCACACGGCAAGCCAAGCGGCGGAGTGGATTATCCCGGGCTTGCCGGCGAATAAGGTGACTTTCAAGAGACCTCGATCGTCAACTACTAGATTCGTACACGTCAAAAGCTCGACGACGCGGGACCCTGGAGGATATCCATGGTTGGTCAGTTCTACTACAGTTTGGCCACTGTCTTGCCCGTGATTTGTCAAAATGGTGATGACCTGACTACCAGGGACACCTTTTCGCAGCGCAAAGGAGTGACTGTCCTGAAAGATGACCTCACTGCTGTGCTCAAAAAAGTCTTGGCTTTGGATCGAAATATGTTTTCGCGATCTGTTCAAGAGCGCAATCAGCTTATAGAGGGGGGCGGAGTTATGGTATCCAGCCTCCCAGAGTGGCGCTCGATTGTCAGTCCACTTCGAAGATCCATTTTGTCGCTGTTCTTGCCCCTGGAAGATGACGGGAATGCCATCTGCCATCACCGTGAAAACGATGAGGTTCTCAGCCAACGAAGAATCCGAAGTCATCGAGGCAAAGCGTGCCACGTCATGGTTTTCAGAAAAAGTTGCGAAGCTTGTCGTATTGACACAGTTGTGCTTCATCGAATCCATCTTGGCGATCAATGTTGCGATGTCGCCTTGCGGACTACTGAATGCGCCTATGAGAGGGTAGTACATAGGGTAGTTGAGTATGCTGCCAATAGATTCGCCCCATCCACAAGCAAGACGCTCGTCACCAGTCATGACCTCACCAGTCGCGAAGATCCCTGCCGCATCTACGAACCCTTGGAAAAAGTCCGGCTCGACATTTATGGCCGAGTCTATTCGCAACCCGTCGATAGAGTAATTGGAAACGAGCTGCGAGATCCACTCTGCGAAGGTCTCTCGCACCCAAGGGTCCTCAGTTCTAAGGTCGGCAAGGCCAACGTTTTCATCTCCCAGCCAGCAGTGCTGCAGGACGAAGGCGTCCGCTGCATCGGTCATAGGGCAGAATGTGTGATAGTGGTCCGCGCTTTCAAAAGGATAGAAGGTGTTGTAATCGCATTCGCCTGGGCAAGCCATGTGGTTGACCACCACATCCACCATCACCAGCATTTCACGAGAGTGAAGTTCCGCTACGAGGGCTTTCAAATCCTCTTCGGTGCCAAAGTGAGGCTCAAGTTGGTACAGGTCCTGGCTCCAGTACCTACACATTGTTAGCGCATTTGACCTCTGCTCTCCGAGATAAATACTCACCCAGCATATGCGTCGCCAACTCCCGTTCTCTGCTGCATCTGCTTTACGACCGGAGAAATCCATATAGCATCGAAATTCATGCCCTGGATGTAATCGAGATTCTCCCGTATGCCTGACCAGGAGCCTCCACAGAACAGGCCGTGCTCAACATTACAATTTGGCACCCCATAGTCGAAAGTGTCGCTCGAGCGCGCAAAACGATCAGTCAAGACCTGATAAATAGATCGCCGTCGCCACTCGACAGGGCCAGCAGCTCGCGCCCCAATAGCCCCGCATGTGGCAACAAAACTCACCATAGTGCCAAACGACAAAAGAGGCATTGTGTGACAAGTTCAATACAAAGTACTCTATTGGTCTGTAGCCTTGCCCCCATTCACGTTGCGTTCGTCCGGACTCAACGACAGCGAGTTCCACCTCCCATATGTTTCATTCTACCTGGCCGGGATCCAAAGTCCTTACGTTACACGAATACGGCATGCGTATCACGATCGCCGTCTGATAGTCCTTAAGTCTTCTGAACAGTATGACGATAGGCACTCCTAGCGCGACTGTTGATCGTTGCTTTCTGGTCCCACCTTCTTTCCTCACCAAATTACCTAACGGTGGTGGGGCGATCGTTGGAACAGGACCTTTTCCATGGTTGTGGATAGTGATTCCGCAGACAAATTTGATATGAGTCAACGAAAAGCTGGATAGCTTTCATTGGGCTATCTGCATAAAATTTCGGCTAGAATCTCTATTCACCTATTCTCGACTTCTCCGGCTCTGCTTTCTAGCGTTTTGAACATCTCGGAAAGATTCACTCATTCTTGCCCTTGGTCCTCATCTAAGCGCTGAAAGAAGTCTTCTGTGTAAGCACTGTCAATGAATTCTTTTATTTTCTTTATCTTAGTGCCACACCGGTCGAATTCGAAGAAGAGGCAATATTCGTTCGAATACTTTCCCACAGAGGTACGGGCGTGGGAAGACACATGCATTGACGCCTGGCGGGCGTAAAGATCGTATACTTCGCTGTGAACCGTGACCTGTGCTAGTATTAGCATTCCACCCATTCGATGGGGCTACTACATCCGCAACCTACTGTGAAGTTGTGAAACACCGGTTTCACCCCTTCGAACCAAGTTCGGTACCCTTCGTTGTCCCGAGCCTCGCCATGACTATAAGAGACTGGCAATATGTATTGCACACAATCGTCCGTTCGATAGCTCAGGATATCTTTAGCATCCCAGGCTTCGAAGCCGTTGATGAAAGCGTGAGCAGTGTGCTTAATATTCAGTGCTAGTTGCGAGGAGTTGCAATCGTCGCTCCGGTCGCTGGCCAAGCGAAAAGTATCGCCCACCCTCGTCGTCGGCTTGCTGTTCCACGACCAGTTCCCCGCTTGCGACCCGACTTCGGGCGTATGCTCACGCGACTCATTGACTGTTTGACAGCAACCAATTATCGACACAAAAAGAAACAACAAGGTGTGCAACGATTTCCAATAGCGATGGTGCATTTCGTCGTAAGGGACATTAGGATAAGATTCCACAAGTAGAGAAAATCATGCAAGAGACTTTCCCTCTTAATCTTCGTCTAGCTAGTAGGGAATGCAGACTGTAGGCTTGTCGTGATGATAATAAAACTGGGGTGCTAAGCTGAATGTGGATCTAGTATCCTGACAGACATACGATAAGCATAAGATGAAGGAAGACGGGCTTCCTGCCGCAGGTCATCAAGCTACTGCAGGTGTGACACGGTAGCCATCGAGTACGAAGCGCCATTAAATTCTACGTGAACAGATTCATTCTTCGTACGCAAAAGATACGCAGGAGGCCGTCCATCTAGCTTAAGCTTGGCAGTCAACAGAGCGCGTCAATGCTGCCGCCGCTTATGTTGTTGGATTACTACCACAAAGTTAACCGCTGATATCTATGCAGACAAATCTCGCTAAGCCAAAGCTGGCGCTGTTCGGTTTATCTTCATGGGTCAAGCCAGTTCGCGAGCCAAATCGACGTCAGCAGACGGTCATAGACATACGTGGGAGCCGCTGTGTTTCCTTTATCCGAACTCAGGTTTGCCAAGAAATATAGGCAGCGATAGCAAGATTGAGAAAGTCTGACCGTTTCGCGCTCTCTCATTGCATAAGACCACGGCGAAGCGACTTGGCCTGTGACATATGTCGTGGCGACGATTATTAGGAAGGGACGCGTGTGGGGATGCTGTGGAGCAACTCTTCTCTCCTACCTAGACAGAGAACGCGGTGTGGCGGAGCTCTCCGAGTCTTGCAACCCCTGCCTGGTTTCGATACCGCCGACCGGTCATACACACTCGTGAGTGTAGTCATTGCTCGCCCTACGTACGATCCTATATGAGTTAACTCGGTTCTCGAAGGCGGACACTGCCGACAGTCCACCCTGCTCCATGCCTTCTTTCGCCTACAAACATACTGCATTCGCAACCCAGCCTTGCAAGGGATTTTTCCTCGTGAATTGTCCAAGTGACACTTACGGAGCAAAGGAGACATGTTCTTTTCTGCAAGCGTTGGAAAATGGCGCGGAGTCCGACGGTAGCTTGGTGAAGCACATTGGAGATGGTGAGTCGAACCTCGAATTCGCGCAGATGTGAACAGCGTGGAGGGAGTTCGAACGAGAGTTTGCTCCCAGCGAGCCACTTTGCATTGTTATTAGAAGTCAAGGGAAGAAAGAGGGCCGAAAACACCACAGTCGACTTGGTCAGGGACTTTGGACTCGTACAGAGCTGCTGCTACAAGAACTCCGGTCTCAAAGCACGAAGACGCGAATGATGTCCGTCTTTCTACCTTCAGCTTACAGCAATTCTGCACGAAAGGCAGTCAATGTGCTCTCAAAGGAATCGGTCCTAGTCACAACCTCAGACACCGTCTTTTCTAACTTAGTTGACGGATCACTGGCCAAAGGATGCAAGAGCAGTAGACTTGTTCTACTTGTACCTTGTCAAGTCTCTTAGGAATCGCTTCATGCCCAGGATATCGGTTGCGCGCGGTAAGGAGTACGTCCTCAATGATATGTTATGTAGGCACTGTGGCCAGCAATTTGAAACGACAGCTATTGATGAAGTTTCCGCACGAGTTGGGGAGCGCGAAACGTTGACGGCTATCTCATCCAAAATAGGGTTCGCTCGGCATGAATGGGATATCAGCGCTTGCGAATATGGAAGTGCTCTAAGCCTTTTGCTTGCGGAAGGATATTGACGAAGTGTTGTGAGGACCCTTGGGAATCTGGTCGGACAGCACATGGTTGTATTGTTATAACTCTTTACAGAGTAGACTGAGATGTTCACTCTCTGCCACCACACCTTCCGTATCTGTTTGTCCTATGTCATCCATGCGCTGCTTGGGGACTGCCATTGTTGTAGCGGTGGGCGTGCTGCGGCATATAAGGAAGTCACTCATACCACGAAAAATGCTTAGACGTATGATCTCTGTAGATATGTATGTATTCCCACGGAAGGTTTAAATTCGTGAAGCTCCGCGATTGGTAAACCATTTCATATAAGCGAGGCATAGAAGAGATATACGACCGGCCCCGAATCGCCGGCTCTATAAGACGACTGCCACCGTGTAATGTTCAGCACCAGGCATTGGGAGTGTAAGCGGCCATGTTTGTGCCGGCTGCTGGATCTGTTGCATAGTAAGTGTCAATGCATGCTAGAAGGGCGGTCAACGTTTTTGCTACTTTGAAAGCCACGCCAACTCATCGTGATGCGTTTGCGCGCAGATCGTGCGACAGCGCCGCTGAAGGACGTGACTTATAGCAAGGGCTTCCGCCTCAACCTCAGCACCGACAACAGCATTATTAACTTCAAAGCCAATCCCGTGATTCCTCGCTAGTATAGATTGGTTCATGTCTTTTCGAGCCTGGGGTACCAATGTGTCAACCGTTACTTTCTGCAGAGTCGACGAACCTGGGACACAAGAGACTTCCGCAGCCTCAACTTTGATCAGTCAACTCCAACTCCAGAGTGGTTCTTTTGAGCTCCCCTTCTTCCGTTGCGGCGAAAGCGACCGGGGCGCACTGTAAGGTGTGTGAGTACCCTCACTATCGAGAGTTCTCCTAGGCTCCCTACGATCTTTGATGCTGGATTGCCGGCGACGATTCGTGAAGAAGGCTGTCTCTGTCAGAGCATCCACACGGTGGTTTTCGATTTTCAAAACAACCCTCTAAATGTACTTGGCGATCTCTACGCAAGGTCGAGGATGCCAGATATCCGGTGTACCCATCATGCCATGCTCGTAATGATGCCGCAATGAACTTGAGCGTGGAGCTCCCACTTATCTAGAGGGACGTTGTTCCGCTGTAGGTTTGGCATGTAGAAGTGCTCTCTGTATCCTCATGTGCACGAGATTCACACGATCGTGCAACCGTAAGAGTATGGCTCTAGTTTGAATATCTCGAGCCAGCTAGGACCTAAACCATGACAATTCTCGACCCTTGCCGTCGTAGTGATGGCCAGTTTCCGATCATGATCAACCTAAGTCTTGCGTAAGATCGGAGCTCATCGAGCGTACAAGGCTCCCACCGGCGGGTGCAGCTAGTCGATGGGCATGGGCTTTGATTGACACAAGCTGCGGGTCAATAGAACGCAATACAGAAGACTTTTATTTGTTTAGCGTGCAAGGCTGTTGTGTGGCTATCGGAGGACGATGTTGACAACGCTTTACTCCCGGTTGTCGCACACTGTGGTTGACGCCTTCTGGCCCCCCTCGTCCCCCTGTTGATTGCCGTCACTAATCCCGAAGTTCTCGTGAGCTAGCATGATGTCACATTTGACGGGGGCATACGTGATCGCAAGGGTAAGCATGAGTCGCACGTTGGAGTTTGGCGGCTATGGTAGTTTGCGCACCTTGCGCGCTACCAAGGTACGTCTTGGTTGGGCGTTAAGGGGTCGTCCCGCCGCTGCCAACAGACCGTGGGTTCTCTGCCAGTGCCTGGGCGATTACAAAAGCAGGCACTTCCGCGGGGTTTCGCCGTGCGAGAGCGAGGCAGGGTTCGTGTCGCATGTGGCGGGGAGCCTTCTGGGCGCGTCCACATCATTAAGGAGCCGACTTTGGGAACCTGGCGCCGGGGTATCGTTCCTTCTCATTTCCGTATGCTGGACTCGATGATTGTGGTTTGGATTGCGATTCATTTCCTTTCAGCGACCACTTGAGGAGCGCTACGGATCTAGCTCATCCTCCATCATACCTTTCCGCTCTCAATGTTGATTAGGCAGAGGAGATCTTTCAATATCCATACCCGCAGTCGTCTACAACACTCTACATCTTTCTATTGCTGCTTTCTTGAAATATTAGAAGTATCCGAGACCATTTGTTTTTTTGGAACGTGGATTGCTCCGGCCACCGGCAGGATAGCCGGAACTGGACGGAGTCCGGCTGAGCGCTCAATCTTCTGCCATTCCACGCTGTTACTTGTTATGGAGCCATTACGACGGCCGCCGCTCGAAGGGGTGCGCCACTCGAACCGCAACAAGCTCAAGTTCACTATCCAATGATGCAGACCGCTCATTGTCAACCACCGTACCCTCATACAGCACAACCTAATGGCTGTCCGCCAATGCACGCTGATCCTTGTTACCATGCAATGCCGATGGTGGATCCGAGATTGCCTCCTCTAATACCGGTGTCGTATCACATAAGCTCTAGCAATAGACGCCTAGCACCTGTCCAGCCCCATCCAGCGAAATCAGTTGCGAAGAAGAAGCAGTCGAGATGGACGGCCGAGGAAGATGCATCGATCATCGAGTTTCGTGGGAAGGGCATGAAGTGGGAGGACATCTCCAGCGTCTGCCCGGTCGAAGCGCTATAAGCTGTCGATTGCGCTTCCAGAACTATCTCGAGAGGCGTTGCCAGTGCGATGACCAGAAGAAGAATAAGCTTGCGCGTCTGTAAATTTTCGGAGCTGACCCTTAGCCAGGCTCAAGGAGGAGATGTGGGAGAAGATTGAAAAAGGAATGCAATTACCATGGGAAACGGCAGATGTAATGCACTGGCAGATTGGCAAAGTCGAAATGGCGCAACGTGCAAACGTACCCGTCTTCCATCTCGCCAGGACAGGGAATGCATCGGCATCTCCACCACCGAGTATGCTGCCGGAAGTTGGGAGGACTAGCGACATTTCGCCACCATCCGATCCTTCTCCTGCTGCTGGTGCTGCCGACGCCGCTGCGTCTCCTTCCACACACAACCACTCTCTCCCCCAGGGAGCACAGCCGATTTTGCAGCCACTGCCACCTACTTAGTCGTGTTTACGATACAACAGTGACGTTGGGCGCGCGCCACTTCGCCGCCTTGCGGACAGTGCTCGTCCACTGGAGACTTCCCACAGGCCTCCTCGCACGCTTCTCCCTCCTCTGGGAGAAGTGACGGGGATGCACTCACGACACAAACGATACAATCTACCGCCCGTCATCCCTTCTACCGTTTAAAAAAGGCAAGACTACCGTTAAAATGACTTTTTTCTGGTTTTCCTAGAGTGGTGACAAGGGGTCTGAGAGGTATGGAGTGAAGCAATAGGCCGTAATCATGAAAGCGATAATGGCATGAAGGAGGGCATAGCGTGGAGAATACGAAAGAACTTGCCTCTTGATCTTCGTCTGGCTTGTGAGGGGTGTGGATTGTAGTCCTATCGTGATGATGATAGACCTGGGGTCCCAAGTCGGATGTGGATCTAGTATCCCGACAGACATATGATAACAATAAGACAAAGGAAAAGAAAAGGTCATCAAGCTATTGCAGGAACAGCACCGTCACGATCCAACACGAAGCGCAATAATCAGTCAATTCCATGTGACAGTTACAATCTTTATGGTAGCTAGCGATACGTAGGAGGCCGTCTAACTAGCTGCGGCTTGACGAGCTGCATGGATACAACAGCCTATGTGCGTTAATGTTACCGCCGCTTATGCTGTTGAATTCTGCCCAAAATCAGAAAGCCATGCAGACATCTCTCGTTAAGCCCAAGATGGCGCTATTCGGCTTATTTTCATGACTGAGCCAAACCGCGAGCCAAACCGACTTTCATCGGCCAGAATGGGCTTTGCAGATCGTATACATCCGAGCGATGTAATCGATACATTGCCGTCAAGACTGTATGCACAATATGTAGCGGGTGCCAAAAGTACATGTAAATCGTCGCAGCAGACGGTCACAGACATCTGTAGGAGCGGTATTCAAACCAGGCAGGGACTCGACGGACTCCGCCAAGTCTACTGTGAAATTTCTATATGCACTCTGGGTTGATCAATACATATAGATAGAGTAGTTGGGGGGCTCTTCATTGGCGCTCTTTGGCGGGGCAGCCTTTGTGAACGGACAGCACAACTGCAACCGTACCGTGGCGGAGGTTCCACAGCTGCGTGGTTTGCTGGCTGTGGCTGATGTGATCCGCATTGTGAGTCGAACGAGTCGTGGAACTTGTCGCTTGGAAACGCCGTGCATTGCCGTTTTGAATGCCTACTTTGTGGCTCAAGACCATCCGGGCTTCTCTTTTTATAGCCTTTCTCTGCTCTGCCGTTGTTCTCGTCTGCTGCATCACTGCTAGAAATAGTTGGCTCGTCGCGAGAAACCCCGGGGGGGTTTTATGGTTGTCCACTAACACTGGTCAGCGTGAAAGCGCCATGTTCTAGCGAGTTCAACTTACGACGTTCGGCTTCAACTGTCGCCTTGTAGTTCGTAGGACTCGGCACCTGTCCGATAGAGGGACAGTAGTCATCATCAGGAGCTTCGAGTTTTTGCTCCGGTTCATCTTTTCGTGGCTGCTTCAGTGAGCGAAAGCCAAATCCGCGTTCTTCTTCCCCCATCTCCCCGCCGTTCCCTGTAAACTGCAGCGGTTGAGGCTCACTCATAATTGGTTGGGGTAGATAACAGAGGTAACTAACAGCAGGTGAGATGAATGATCGTCTCGATGACCTAGCTTTGTACTGCGCCTCATCGGCGAACACCTTTTATAGATGAGGACCGGAGGGAGATTACGATAACGTATCAGGCCTTGTTACTAGAAAAGGTGAGAATTACGTAGGAACAGTCTTTCCGTCCCCATTGGCTGCTCTTCGGCGCCGTTGAAAATTAGCAAGGTTAGGCATAACGGCCCTCTTCTCGAAAGCTCTCGGATGTGTACTCTCTCACTTGTCTAGAGGAACGTCGAAATGAGCGAACTTGCAAGAAAATTGTTCGCATTTGACGAACTAGCACTTGCTCGTACACGTATATGTGGAAGTTTAGTGTGCTGCATGCGGTAAGAAATTGAAGCCCGCAACTCTCATCAATTATTTTCATCGCTACACTATACTTGGCTGCTTTCCTATGTCTCCTATACTTCCCTCTAATAAAGAACCTACGCTTGATGACCTTCCCCAACCAACACCTTCCTAACGGGTGTTAAGGATGATTTCCCGTTGAAATGAATCTTTCTTGGTCTATCTTGGATGTAATCTCCTGTCTTTAGTTGAACAAAGGGTGTTGTTCATAATCGAAGCTCGGCGTCGGAACATGTGTCGACTCGGTCGTCTACGCGGAATGTCGTGCATTTCTCTTTGTCAACTATTTCGTGGCCTTATTCTTTTGGGTTGTATCCGTCTACACAAGCAGTCACCATGCTCCTTACCACTTCGTTCCGTGTTCTCGCCTTAGCCTGCTTTCTGATGATTAGACAATTGTGATTTCGTTTTCAAACGGGCTCATGACGGCTCTGAACACTTTCACGGATGCTTACAATGCATGCTTACAATGCATGCTCTAATCGCACTCTCACTTTCGACCGACAGTGGCTCACAATCCGGAATTAACCATTGCGTCCTCCCACAGTGATTTCGGCAGAAAGGGCAAATGCAGGGCTTAAGGTCTCACGCTGTAGCTGCGTTGCCATGTCCCTTGAAACCATGGAGATACTATAGCGGTACCGTTACACCTGGTGGGGAGAAAAGAGAGAAGCGCGACATGCTGGAAAAGAGACCATATGATTTCATGCGCCCGGCTTAGTTGCTGGAGCTGACTAGGAAAACCCTCGTCGTTTCACTCCTGGGCCCCAAGCCCCTGGCCCGACATCGCAGCAATCGGTGCCATCAATCACGTGACCCTGTCAAAAGGGGTGCCGCCACTGACAGAGTGACCCATCCAACACAACCCAAACAGCATCTGCTTACCATCATGAAACCCTTTCCACTTTTTCTCTGCTAGCATACCCAGCATCTGCGCCCAGAGAAAGCAGTAACGTCGTCCGCATCTCATCAATGGTACGGACACCGGCAGTGATGCCTCCGAGAGGTCTCGAGAACGAATTTGCTGGTTAGAAAAGCCGTCAAAAAATTACAAGATCTTTCATTCGGCGCTAAAGCTAAAGTCCAAAAGCGAACGAGTTGCAGAAACGATCTGTTCCCACACTGACATGATTGCTCCCTGGTGGAGCTACGAGGACCCTTTTCGACGAGTCGCGGTAGTCTTATCGCTCAGCATAAGTAAGCTTCAACGTGATACACAGCAAGTATTGCCGTTTTCAGGTTTCTTGGTCGCCCAATCGATCCGAACTTGGGAGGGAATTCCCTGTATCACAATTTCCAGACCAGGTGTAACTGTTGAAGTGCTCAGGGTCTTTGGGAGCGTTATGGCGGATCCTCTGTCGTCTGGTGTTCGCGACGTTCGGGTGCAAGACTTTTGGCCTCACATGTATCCAAAACGTCCTCCAGAACTGATTTACTCAAGTCTCTCTCGGTCGAACTGGTCCACTGAGAGACGCTACGGAGCAACTCCGAGGACACATTGGGCCGCATCTCAGACGGGAATTCGCTTCGAAACATGACGATTAGTACGACGCCTCGTGACGAGACCGCTCTGAAAGCTTGAAGACTACGCGCTTCTCTCGTTCTGGTTTCCAGACCGAACAAAGTCTCACCACGCTCGTTGCAAAAAATGTTTCGAAAGCAGACGAGCGTCTTTAAGCTTTTCAACCTGCATTGGACTGTACTTGCTAGACAAGGATTGTATTCCAACCCCGGGTGGGCGAGCACGATGTGTTCGATTGCCGCGGCCTGTCTACCGTTAAGGACTTTGAGAAAGGTTCCCATTCCCTCCGGATCTCCAAATAAAAACTTGTTGCCCCAATATGGAGCCAACGCCGCTTCGGAGTAGATCTGTTTACACACAAGCAAAATGTCAAGCGTCAAGTACCCGCCATCTCTCAAAATGTCCAGACAGTGACAATGGCGTACGACGTAGCTTGGAGACCACCGCACAGGGAAAAGTCCGCCATTACATCTTCGAGCCCGTATTTCGTCTGATACCTCCATTGCAAGGTCGTGGTCACGTACAGGAGCAGCGCAAATCCGATGCCAGAATTCCGGGCCGGCCCCTTCGCGGTGGATGGAATCCACATGAATGTCATTCCCACACAGGATGAGGCGGTACACTTTATTGCGGATCTCTGGCGGCAGTTTGAAAAACCTTGAAGTAGGGCATGGCGTTCGGACGGACGAGCTCGGCAGATTATCTTTCAATTTCATGTGCTTCCGTTTTCTCCAACGTACCGTACCTATCACAGTGCATTCCGCACAAATAGACAAGAACGCGGTCAACGCCAATTCACTTCCGTGTCCAAGGCTTTATATTATATCAGGAAGCAGAGGTCTTATTTCGAGCTTCTATATAGATTAGAGATGCCTTAGCTCCACTGCCACATACGGACGAACGGCACGTAATGGAAAGAATTTGAATCTATAAGAACATGTGTCCTCCAACGTCATATATCGCTTGCAGTGTCCTGTCATTTATAATTGACAGCCGCGGAAAGGGCACCAAACGCTGACCGGTGTTCGCGCGAACGTATACGATGTGTTCGAGGCCTTCTGTTTCCCCTGAGCCCCCTCGTTCTGAGGTGTAAATGGTGTGCTGATGATATTTCACCTCTTAAAGCTCATGAGGGCGCAATTAGGGGCATGAGATTTAGAAACCCCGGACTCTGCCCCTAAGCAGCAGCGGGACAAGATCGTTCACCAGCGGCCGCACTAAAAGATCCATTTGCGTAGACGCTTTCTGTCGGAAGTCCTCTCGAGTGAAATGAGGCAAATGTTCTACAGGGTCTCCGCAGACATCGTCAGGGCCATTGAGCTCCGGGAAAAAAGAACCTGTCGTCAGAATCCGCGCTAGCCATTGGGGACATGGAGCCGGGTGAGGTTGATAATACACCGGAGACCTTCCATGTCCGCTCAGAATAATATGAGTAGATTTCTGCAGAGCATATGCAATCAGCCAAGCCATGCTAATATCTAGATCTCGCTTGGCAAGGGAGCGCCATTCCTGCGCACGTGATGTCCCGTATCGAAATGCCATGGCGTACCAGTTGTCTTCGTCTACTGCTTGGAAGCGGTCCATCAAACTTCTCTGTCCGCGATGAAGCACGGCTAAGCTTAAATTCAGAGTCGGTGGGAGCATGTGGTGCCACGTGTGAGAGCACCACGACGGCCGAGATAGTGGTTGCTTTTCGGCGCCACCGTTCCACTCGAGCAGGGTGTACGGGGACATGACGACTATCAGTCGCCGAACCAGTCTGATGCTCTGGATCCACCCCTAGTCCGGTGAACTGAGCTCCGACATATGCTCAAATTTCGCTCGTCTCTCGGCAGGACAAACCAAGCATTTTTCGGAAGCTGCAGATGTGTTCAATCACGCTATGGGCTGCACGCAAAAGAAGTTTTGTTTGTACAAGATACTTGAGGCTTCATCATGGATTTGTCGATTCACTTGCAGGATCTGCGGTATCAGGCCAACGTCTGCTCGCCTCGGTCGTTCTGCTCGATGGTTTCGCAGGGAACACAAATCGATGGCTGAGCTAGTGACGAGGCAGTAATGATACACATTGTTCCGTAGCTCGGGCGGAAGAAGTAAAAACGGGAACATTGAGAAGAGATACTCCGCGACTGCTCTTGCATAGGGCTATACAACAACGATTTCTTGGTCGTCCGATGAAGTTTGATACGGCGCTTTTGTCCAGCTGTAGCCTGTGACGTTATCGCCACTGTCGTTTGTTGCTATTCAAGGTACACAACGATACATATGTAGACACAACAGCCTTGACTTCCCCAGAATATCTTTAGTGCTGTTATGTACAGATGGGTTGGGTTATGACAAAATTCTGAAGCCATTGGCTGTTCTCTCGTGAGATCACCAAAGAATTCTGGACTGCACGTATCGTTGAGGGGTGCGAACTCTTTATCTTCGCTTTCGGAGGTGCGACAGTCTCAATTCAATGAATAAGTAGGACTCTGCCAACGGATTTGCTCCGCGGAGAAGGACGATCTGTCTTGCGCGGAATAACACAAAAATGTCGGGGTTCGGCATATCGAGCTCATGGTAGCGATGGGAAATTGTCTGCTGTGAGTGTCGCCGCTCCCGTGCACCCGGTTTGTCAGCGTTACAGATGTTGTACCATGTCATGTACTGCGCACTTGCCTTTTGTCAGCGTTCTGGCTTATCGTCGAATGCAGGCGGTGTACACTGCTCGGTCTTTTTCATAAGATTCGGTGGACCCAAGTGGCCAAACTACGGAGCACGGCGCAAACGAAGTTCTTACTCCTCCGTCACTGGTGGTCCTTTCTCGACCATTGACAACATACAACACACAACCAAGATTCTCGTGTTCAGATCGACATTATAATGTTTGGGCGGCAAAATGGAGATTCCGAAACCGTAGTCCGGGATGAGATCGGATGCGAGGGGTGGGTCTGCCTGGAATCTCGAAGTACAACAGAGGGCTCCGATGCACCCTTACCGGACAGTACACGGATTGGTGGTGAAAATACAGTCTCGTTGGTACTGTGCGAGAGAAAAGTTGCACCAAAGCCAACGCAACACACCATCGGCACCAGCGAAGCGGATGATCCTCGTCGCGGCGAGCTGCAAAACCCTTCTGCAAGTCCGCATCATCTGTCAGCGCGATGTTTGATTCTTGCTGAGCAAGACGATCCGCTATGCAGAATTGCAGGAGGGATATCAATTCCTCGTCACAATGAAAAGCCGCCACCACGGAAACGGAAGCGTAGACATGCGGACGCAAGCCAAGCGGACTGAAGCAGGCACGCATTAAAGAGCCTCTCCTCCATTTCACAAGCGCGGCTGTTGTTGGCACGAGTGCCTAGCATCTCCATTCAATTTTAGGATCATACCCTCAAAATGGTAGAAGTGGCCACGGATATACTTGAACGCGCCTGTCCTGTCCCCATCCTAGCTCTCGTTTTCGGAATGCTTTGCGCGCCCAGTGGAAACCTCCTCATAGGTCGACTACCCTTCCACGTTCGATGATTCACAGTCGATAATGGAGAGCACAGAACGGTCTGCTATTTGGATTGATGGAGCTGGCAGAAGACTCGTTGACAGATGCTACATTACGTCGTTTCTTCCACTTTTGTACTAGACAACAAAGGCAGTCGAGGCGAAAGCGAAAGCGGGAGTGTATGCGTAGGTATAGCTTTCGAAGTGGATAGATAGGTCGTATCAAGAATCTCGCTTTTCGCTTTGCTGAAACTGTGTTTGGATAAGTCGACATCCTCAGTCGATCGCCGTAAAAGCAATCGTCCAGTACCATATGGCTTGGACGGAAGAATTATGCAGGGACCTCAGAGCGCGAGTGGGCCAACCTCTCAAGCATTCGCGATGTAGCAATATAAGTCCTGAACTTTGAGCGACGTTGATAGTCGAGCAGCACGGGAAAGGGGTCTGTTCAGACTAAACGCTGCTTTTGCCCACGTCCTGTCTACTTGATCCTGACATCACACGAACTACTGTTAAAGCCGCCTGATTTTTTAGAGCCCATAGTAATCATGACTAGGTCAGACGTATCCAGTTCAACTATTGCGGGGCTGAGATTATTGCTGACAACGCGATTCGGGAAGGTGGCAGCGTATGTAGGGTATAAAGGCTTCTCTACTGCCCTGTCCTCAACGAACTAAAATCACTACGAACAGCCACATGAAATCCAAACGCGGAGGCCTTGCAACTTCATTTTGAAAATTCCCGCTTGTCTTGCAGAGTTTAGCGAGTTTACAGAGGCGGCAGCGATGGATCAAGACTACGTTCTCCTATCCCAGAGCTCTAATGCGTTAGAGCAACCGACTTCCTTTCTCCAAAGAGCGTACTCGCGACCAAAGTACGTCTGCTCGTCTAGAGGACGTCTGACGGCATGCTAATGCTCCCAAGGTCGCAGTGGCAAGGGGGATTCTACTGGTATCAAGGTGTGAAGGTTCACTCAAGTTATATGTAAGAGCGAGGGCTTGTTGAAAGGACGTTGGCATTCGAGCAGTCCAGATTTGTGCCATGTTGGAATCTTTACAATCCTTTGGAACATGCGTCTCTTCTTACGTAGTCTCTCCTTGACATCAACAGAATACTTCTTCCTTAGTGGCGGGTATTCGCTTTGCAAAATAAAAAGAGACCTTTAGTCCTGGACGAAATTGACCCTGTCATTTATCACATTCGGTACTAGGCATTGCCGGGTTGGAGCAAGACGATCGAGTAGATGATAAAGAGGCTTGAGAAAACTCTAGCAGGGCAGAAAGGGACCATTCGTTGTAGAGGACGAACTATCCAAGCTCGCGCCAGTCGCCAGCCTCAGCCAACAGAAAATGTACCTAAGGACATGGTAAGCATGACGTTAAACTTGCGTACAAGCAAAAACATTCGATCTGACTCGAAGTAGTAATTCCGAAGGGGTTAAGACTACGTAAGGTGGTCGTGCGCAGAAAATGGTGGTTCTGCTCTGCTAAATAGACCACTTGTGAGAGGCGCTAGCGGGTGTGCCCGTGCTACTACGGACTGCTACACGTTGCTGCAGAAGATGACAGACTGCTATCTCTCTGTTGAGGTCCGTTCATATAGCCCAAATGATCGACCACTGTCGGCTTGCACACCGGGAATACCCTGTGTCGACAAAACAATTGCACGGAGGGGACCATCAAGGCGCTAGTTTTGCTGACGTCTTCGAGTAGCTGAATGTTACCTGTCGTTTTGCTTAGAGGTCCAGGCGGTCACCCGCCAATTTCTTGTTAGAAAACGGCAGTCACAGGAAAGTATCTGTTTACTTGTGAGGGAATGGGGTCCCGAGTCGACCTGCATGCTTGCGATCACTTTTCTAGATAGACATCTCTTGCAGTCATTCAGCGCCGCTCGGTCTGCGAGCGACGTATTTACTCTGGACTTGTCCAGTGTACGGCAAAACTGTTGTCACACCCTCAAGGGAGCGTGGCTTGAGCGGCCGCCTGGAAATTGAATGTCTTCCGAGAAACCATTTGGGTGTGGAATACCAGGGGAGATGTCAACTTCTAAGAATGTGCATGCTTACTACAGACAATCGGTACAGCTAAAATCTACTTGCTCAAGGATCAGTTTTGGGTCGCGAGTGATCCAACTTCAGCAGCTCGGAGTTCTTTCAGAGGGTCACTTATTTCAGTACGTTTTCGCGGTGCCTCGCTTGCGTTGATATTCGAGCCCCCTAGTGTCTGCTCAGAAGGGTGCCTTTTCTCACTTCCCGATACTATGGATTGGCGCGGTCCCGCGGGTGGTCATTGGCAAGCGACAGCGCGGTATATAGATGTGAGAGAAACACTTATTCGGTTTGGCATTTCCATCATATCTTTTTCCCATGTACCTGTCTTGAATGGCCAGGCATCGGGGCTCTGGCCCAGATTTTGCTCTGCAGCCAAACTGACAGCATAGGTCGCGACGTCTTGAGCACTCGCACTTCCGTAACCCCGCAGAAGTAAGGACAGGAGGCCAAGCACCTGGAGCTTTTGCAGCCGACACCAGGCTTGATCGTAAGATTTTAGAGCTTGTCGAGACAGAGTTTCGCCTTGGTTCACCCGAGTTTCGTCCAGCTCTTTTTCGGTCTTTGGTGGCGCTGGTGTTAGAACTGGAAGATTGTCTAAGCATGGCAACAGCTTCAGCGAGTGCTGTAAGTGCCACAAAGATGCATCTCGAAGCCCGTGGGCATGCTTCGTAATCGCTACAACAAGATGCAGCATAATCTGTTCAGCCTTGGGTAGAAACCAATTACTATAACTTCGTCTCACGGTCTTAAGAAAACGATCGCTGTTCAAAAGCAATGGAAAGACCTCAAACGCCTCAAACAGCGTCTTGAAGATGTTGAGGAACTCGGAGTAACTTGGTAACGTTACCTCCGAAACTTGTACTCCATTCTGCTGGGATACGTCCGCCTGCAACCTCCAGTACCAGATTTGAGACACTATGGGACAGTACCGGCTGGTCAAAGGCTCTAGAGAATCAGGCATAGTGAGATTCAGTAGAATTTGGTATGCAGTCGTTGGATCATACCACGGTCCCACCGCTGTGGCTGCTGTTCTCCCATCGTACACACCTGCAGGACGTGGAGGCAGAGGCCCATAAGAGACCAAATGCTGTTTCGTCGGGAATCTCGACTCAACACCAAAGCCGCTCGTTGATGGTTGATGCCCGATAGGGGTCGAAGCAACACTCGTAAGAGATTCGGTTGAGAAATTCACCGGAGGGCGATTCGATCGGTCCGTTTCGTCAACCACGAGTGGCGCAGATGGCGGCGCGGTCATGCGGTATACTCCAGCTTCCACGCAACGTGAGCTTCCCCGGTTGTGATTGCATCTCACCCTCCTTTTCCTGCACTTATCACAAGCTTTCTTGCATCTCTTTCTTTGAGACTGTTGATTTCGTGGTAGAGGTTGAGCGTCTGCCTCCATGATGTTGGCCATGTTGCCTTGCCCGAAACTTGTGGGTGTGGACAACGTCTGCTTCTGCTGCTCGTCTAGCAGACTTTGCTTACCGATTTGCTAGACAGCAGAGACGTTCTTGAAGATTGAGCTGGATGGCTTAGTCGCCAAAAGGATTCGCTTCAGACCAGGAGTGGTGATTCTTTGCTCGATCCAACTCAGCCTCTTTTGCTGTCGAGATCTCGCATCAACGTAGTAAAGTCCATGCAGATGCTCCCATGTCAGCATCCCCTCCCGGACAACGTTGTCTCTTCACACACGGTAGTAAACCGTTAACCGCAGGTGCGAAGGTAGCAGGAGAGCAGGGCTTTTCGGTGACACTGGAAGCGACCAGGTATCCGAGATCCGGACATGAAGCTACCTCAGCCGAAGAACAGCGAGGGTGGACTATATATGACCTTCTAGTCCCCAATGAGACAGGGAAAAGAGCAATGACATTCAAGCGAGACGGTGTAAAGCAGGGATCAGATGTCGGCTTAGACAGCGAACGAGATCATCCGTGACAGGGGGCGGTTGAGCAGATGAGAATGACTCATGTGGGAGCGCTTAAGCTGCATTGCTTGCCGACACATTGCATCAAGGTTTCCTCCCCTCTCGAGACGGTCTTGCGGGCTGTTCTGAGATCTCAGCTACCGGGTGTGAGCATACCCTACACCGTGGAGCGCATCGCCGCGAAACACGAGTTCAAGGCCAAGAGTCCATGGAAAGCTCCATGGCAGTTTTTGAGAAAAGGCAATTCTTCATCAAAGCACACCTCACCTCTCCCTCTAGTTAGATCTCCGCCACACGATGTTGCGGTGACATTAATCGCACTCCAAACCCCATAGAACCTAGACGAATCTTGAACCTCCAGCTGCCACTACCTAAGCAAAACAGGGGTGAGCGGTACCGCTATGCGAGGCTTGCTAGGGGCAGTATCGTGCGATCAAGACAGGTGCAAGCCATTCAACGAGGGGGCGTCCTGAATAAGTCATGCGTCAGACGGTGGAAGGGCAAGGACAGCCTCTTCTGCTCTGCTTCCAGAGGCGGAGAGATTGCCTGCGGGGATTATTCTTGGCAATTGTGGCGGGGGTTTGGAAGGTGGATCGACAGTGACGAGTTGCGTCGCTTCGACAGGGCCTTTCATCCTATGCTGCCTTTGCCTTCGTATAGCTACTTAATCAGGATGACAGCTTCTCCGTCGGGAACAAGCCGCGTCTTGATGGGCTGCAGATGCACTAAAATTCGCTCAAAACTACTTGAGCGATTGAACGTTTGATCGTTCTAAGGTATAAGAGAGCGAAACAATAGAACTTGGGAGCTCCCCGCCTGCTAACACCGCGGAAGGAACGGACTAGATTACCTGTGGATCTCTTCTTTTAGCTAACAATGTCGTGGGATGTGATGAATTTTGTGCAAAAGCGTTCGACAGAGCTGGAGGACATTCCAGGCTCGCTAGTGTTGGATCATCATTGCCTGCGTTTGAATGCAATCTCCTGTGCGACATGCGCGCAATCAGCCGCTTACAGCTAACGTTATCCTGGGTTTGTTGGTGCGGTACAAACGGCACGCTAGCCACGGGCCGGCAGCAAAAGAGATTGGTAGCCGACAGAGGCGATAACACCGCCAGCCTCAAGGGCACACGATTGGGCATGCTTTCAAACTGAGACTGACTTCCTTGTTTCCATGCCGTCGGCATTAGCGCAGAGTGCAATTTCGGAACGACTCCTCCCTAGCGAGGAGCCAATTTCAACTTGCAAAGTGAAAGGAGTCACTGTGCGTTGCATAGCCGCGCTAGCAATGAATTATATCTCCTTTCAGGTCGAACGTCCCATTGCTTGAGATATCTGTCGAAGCCTGTAGCTATACCTTACATTTTGGATAACCGACTGCCTTGTGCGAGCAGCGTATTCAATCAGCATCCGAGCCTTTCGTTTCAGAAAATGCGACGGGGCATAGAAAAAAAGACGAAGAAGAACCCTGGTCAAAGCTTCCACATTGGCAACTTGAAATTCAGACTTCATGTTGTACTTAGTGGATGCCCCGATGAAAAGACCACATCATCCACTGACCTTCCGTTGACGGTCGGCGAGGCTCGAAGTGAGCGCAACTCTGAAAGCGGCTCTCCAGCCCACGTTGCCGATGCGGACTTGCGGTCTCCAGAACATGTTCTAGCTCCGCAGTCTACTTGCAACGAAAAGCCGGGAAGCTTCAACAATGATGACAACAAAGAGAACATCCCTCCCCGTGGAGAACCGAAATCCCATGCCTGTTTCATCCTAGAGAGACACGAGCTTTTCCAACCTCGATATTAAAACCACCACATAATGGATTGTCCTTTGCGATCAAATTGGCCTTATGAAATCTGCGTGCACGATCTCAATGATCTTTGGCGCACATTCCGGCCATGGGTTCAGCAAGCCAGGAACCAAGGAGCCTTACGATGTCCTAGAAACCCGGGGACAAATAGATGGGTCCGACTTTGTACTCGGCTTCTAATCCCGTTCGTGTAGCGCTAAGACGAGGAAGTTGTATGTTAGAGCTCAGTTGAATTGATCTCTTGCTACTTCGTCCTTCAACATTCTTTGCTCGAAGTCATGCCATCGCGTATTAAGGCGTCCAACTCGATGCATATACGCTTGTCTCACCTTTTACACTTAGCACTTCGGGGCTGCGCCACACCTCTTTCCTCAAAGAAGACAGACCAAAAGAGAGTTGTCTCATTGAGTCCATCGCTGTCGTCGCAAGCTATGAGGTAGCTGTGTTCAACGATACCAGAAATGAAGAGGAACCCCACGCCAAGGCTTCGTACTCTGTGTCAGCTTTCTGGCTTATGTCCAACGCTCAAGCCGGCTGACATGTTTCTAGACGCAGATGCTACATTTCCAATATTTCGTCGAGGAGAAAAGGCGCGGTCGACGTCCTGAGTCTGAGAAATCGACTTTAGGTATAGTCTATCTGCTACACTGCACCGCCCCTGGGCCAAGATGATCTGCCACCGAGCTCGATTCTTGTCGATACTAGCGTCCCTGCTTGTGCTGCTGCTAGCGGACGCCATTGCAGAACTGTGTCTCATCGGAACCACGGTTGCATGGCTATCAGGCGTAGACGACCATCACTTCCCTCTGCACGTCGCCAACCGCACTGTCCCCGTCCAAGCTCTCCCGACCAGTCTCTCTGTTGCGGGCGGTCATTTGGCAAATGCGGTTGCTGGCTCTCTTATCGTCCTGGTCAGTGGAGCAGGGCTCCTGCTCATGTATCGACGCGCTCTACAAGGCTGCAACGTGGCGGAAGGTCCGCTTTGGTTCGTCTGGCAAATCCTGAACGCGTGCACCGCCGTCCTGGCCATAGTTGCGCTGGGCTTGAATGTCTCCGCCATCGCCAAGCCCAGCGAGCCGCAACCTTCAGATGAGATGGTCCTGAATCGAAGCTTGGCCGGCTTGCCCCTCACCGGAGACTGGACTCTTTATGGCTGGCTGTGCTGGCTTCTAAGCCAACCACTTGCGAGCGATCACCACCGAGAGTCCGTACGAACCCGAGTCTTAGTCGTTCAAGCATTTACGTGGAACCTCATTCCCTTGGTACTGCTGGTCTTGCTTGTCCTTCTTTTTTCATTGAAAGTACGGCGCGCCAAACAACCGCAAGACCCTGCCGTCTCCTTCTAGCCTAATGGGCTGCATACATATTCAGTGTTTGCGAGGGTGGTCAACATAGATCCCGCAAGCCAGGTTGACAGTGTGGATCGCGACCTTACGAAAGACGCACTCGATGAAAGCGAAAAAGAGAAACTCCGAGAAGTTGCCGTGGAGAACATTCTCTCGGTTTACGGATGATGCCTCGACGGGAGGTATAGATGGCGTTTCAATGGGTAGATTTCAGGAGAGGAGATGCTTTACGCTCGTTTTGAATGGTATCAAGCGTTCGTGAGCTATTTTTCTCGCTCCGGGGGCCTTAGGTGACACTTGCTACATATTCATTGTACACTTCATACGTGCTGTTTGGTTACACAAATGATCCCGTGCCGATGTCGCATACCATCACACTGACGAGCGTCTCGGCAAAGCTCTCTCGGAGAGGTCCTTTCTGGAGATGGCATAGCGTACTCCATAGCCACCACGACGAACACTAGATGGTTAGCGGACGCAGCTTCCAGGGCGATCAAGCTGCGAGCTTAAGTTCCTTCTCACTATTTGACCAGAGGAGGGCACGCCTTTATCAGGGAGTGTGAAAGTACTTCAGAACACTTAAACTGCGAAGTCCGAAACTTAAACGGACGAAGGCGCGTGTGCTCAGTTGGAAAGGTTAGCAATGGGGTTTGGACGGTCCATAGGAAGCCTGCTGCTGCGGCGGGCATGGACCAAAAGAGCTTGTGGCCAAAACTCTTGGCAGTAATCTGACCCTACAGTACGATACCCGGGCCACGAGTGGGTGTAGTAAAATGTGTGTTCTTGTCGGTGCAGTATCATCAATAGTTTTGTTTCTTTGTTTCAAGCAACAGGTCGTTAAGTCGTGTCTTCAGGTGGATTCGGACAGCACATAGAGCTCTGCAGACGAGCTAGGATGCTACTTGTATTTCCCTTCGATACTGCGTCCTCGGAGACGACCTGCAAGCTGCATATCCTTTATCTGGATAGTCACACGCTTAGCATGGATGGCGCATTGGTTGGTATCTTCAAACAGAGAGATTAGATACGCCTCCACCGATTCTTGTAATGCACCGATGGCCGAACTTTGAAAGCGAAGGTCGGATTTTAGATCGTGGGCGATTTCCCGAACCACGCGCTGGAAGGGAAGCTTGCGTATTAAGAGTTCTGTCGATTTTTGATAGCGACGAATCTCGCGTAGAGCCTTTATCCCTGCAACAATTTTAAGTGCACTGCTCGCGGACAGGGCATCCCTTATGCCACCTTACCAGGTTTGTAGCGGCGCGGTTTCTTCGCCTTGCTCTTTCTAAGGGTCGCATTCAGTTCGGAGCCCACCAAGGTCATCTTTGGAGCCTTTCCGCCGACGGACTTGCCTGCAATGACAAATGGTTAGAAGGTGGCAACACCACATGTGAATACAGCCCCGTCAGGACTTCTTCGGTGGCTCTGAACGACTTACGTGCAGTCTGCTTGGTACGTGCCATGCTTTCCTATCCCTTGTAAGCGGAACGCCTGGTTGGTGCTAAGGCTCACGAGAGTGCTGCACGACAGAGTTCTCCCATGTTTTGTATTCCGTCGAAAAGAATGACATGGTAAGGCCTAGCGACAGTTATGTAACGGGCCAATTTAGAAACCGACAAGTACGGCCTAAGAGAAAGATGCGAGGCCTCGTACACATCCAATGCTTGATGCTGAATCGCCTGGACTTGATCATAAGCTACGACTGACTTTCAGCAAATCCTTTGTGTCTTCTATTGATACAATGGGTCAACGCAATGAATTTGTTCCCATGGAATCTTCGTCAGGATCACCTTGAAGAGCGTGAGCTTGTCAATCCGAGGATCGGAGTCCGCGACAGTACTGGCGGTATGGCAGCAGGACAAACAACTACATGATTTTTGCCTGACATCATCCAAGACAATTAGAGTGCAGATTGTACTACAAAAGTCGCAAGAAAGCAGGGAAGTAGCTGGCAGGGAAGACATGCGATGGTGCATGGGACCGTTCCGACAAGTTGCAGGCCACTTCGATGACTTGTAACTTATTGTCGGATTGAAAGATAGATAGAAGTGAAGTAGCGATTGTGACTTGCATCGCTCATTAGAGTTGAAATCCAGTCCTACATGCTCTAGCCCATCCAACGGGGCCTTTCTTCCTTCATTTTTCTGTTGTTATGCCTCACCAAGGATGCTGGTGAGCGGTTAACAAGCGATACGGTGCAGTAATATTGCAAACCTCTACGTACTGGCCTAGTCCTACACTATTAAGCAACCTCAAGAATGTTCTTGCATCTCATTCGAGGGAACCTGTAACACTTCCATAAACACTGGAACTCGACATTGACTTCGATC